>BQNB010012604.1:0-78847 GCA_026074375.1 Tanacetum coccineum
GCGTTTTGGGTTGTCACGTAGCTATATTTTAGCCAAAAAAAAGTGCTTAAAGGGTGCGTTTTGGTTTGTCAAGAAAAAGTCGCCACGTTTCCTTTATGAGTTTCACTAAGAGTATTTGTTAAACTCCTTTATGGCTTAAAAGGAGGTTTACAAGCTTGATTATTAAAGTTGTTTCGAGGCTTATTTGTTGGTTTTATAGTTTTTTTTAGATAGCTTATTTGGGCTTCTTTCCATTTAGCTTATTTTGTAGACTCTTTCGTAGCTTATTTCTTGATCTTTCAAGCTTTTTGTGGTATCGGTGGCTTATTTTTGTTTGTACTTGGTGTGAAAAGGAAGGTGCGTTCAAGGTGTTTGATATTTTGTCAAACCGAACAACTCAAAGTCTGTTGGAACCGAACAACCATTTCCATGTTGGAACCAAACAACCATTTCCATGCTAGAACTGAACAACCATTTTACATTTAGAACCAAACAACTTGGTTTCTAGTAGGAACCGAACAACTAACAAGCTAGTAGGAACCGAACAAGCTAGCAGGAACCGATCTACTTGTTTAAGTAATTTTCGGGTTTTTCGGTTTCGAGTGACGATCAATTACGGGTCTTATAACATATACCGTTGTGATCGTGACTCATTTTCGATCATCGTGGTATATTTGGTTTTTACCGACGATAATCGAACGAGTTCAAACGATCAAAAATACTATCGTGCCTTATTTTAAAATTTCAAACGTAAAAGAAAAGAAAAAATGGAGGGAATAGTTGGTTATTATTAACTAAAATTCAAACTTTTCACTTTTGATCCCTGGACTTTGTAACCAATTCACCATTCATCCATTAATTGGTCATTAACCCTTACTATTCAATCTATTTTATATCATTAGTCCTTAACACTTGTAATTCAGCCGGTTAGCCCTCCAAAGTGAATCGTTTGTGCACCGTTTGTCCCTATTTGAGTTTTAATCAACCGTTAATCATTTCAAGCTCAAAGTTTGTGCACCGGTCATCGTTTTAAGCTCATTAATTGTTACAAAAGCATACGTCACTTTCAACAACGATTTCAACCACAATTAATTATTGTTTTACGGTTTCTTCTTAATTTTGTAAAATCTCGCGAAAGATTCAATTCTTTTCTCGGTTTAAATCTAAGATTTGTAAAATCCCGTGAACGTTAATTGGTTTCAATCCATAACAACAATCACTTTACCCACTAAAGATCCTTGTTTATTATTTCACATCACTTTTGCAATATCGACTCATCAAGACATCAATGCTCTTAGAGCACAACGAATTGCAAACACACATGATCCTTTGGCATTAATGGCAAACACTCAGACATCGTTTCACCCAGATCACTCATCACTCATTACCTACATACAACATCCACAACCCAATACCAACTTTGTCACACAACCTTCAATCGACCCGAACTACCTGCAACATCCAATGCAAAATCCCAGAGATATCTTAAATCCCACAACTGCATTAGACATGGCACTTGAATTCATGTCTAAGGCATTTTAGCTAAACAACACCACACCAATAAAAAACAACCAAAAAAGTTCATCAAACCCTTTCTACAATCAGATTGCACAATCGGGTACGAATATAGATCAAGACAGACATATACTAATGGTTGATGATAATGTTGGGAACCAGTTTAGACAGAATGCAGTGCAGAATGTAGGACATTTGGTTGCGCAGAATGTAGTTCAAAATCAAGGTATTTAGAATGTTGGGAATCAGAATAGGCTTAGTGTTGTTCCAGGGATTGTAAATCAGCATGGGAATGAAAATGTTATAGCAGCACGGGCTGAGGAGAGGGTCATTATGCCAGCAACTGCACAATAAAGCCAAGGAAATGAGACGTTGCTTATCTTCAATAACAGCTGCAGATTGCTCAAGAGGAAGAAGCAGGGATCCAAAGCACTCAAGAGGAATTTGATTTCATGGCTGCTGCAGGTGCTTGTGAGGAAACTGAGAAAGCAAATGCGAACTGCACTTTAGAGAATAATTTGCAGCCAGCATCTACATTGGGTACTCAGTCTGACAAAGCTCTCGTCTATGATTCAAATGGATCAGCTGAGGTATACCACTCTGAGAATTGTTATGATAATGATATATTCAATATGTTTACTCAAGAGGAGCAGTATATTAAGCTACTCGAGCCCATTCCTGAACCACACCAAATACCACAGAATGATAGTAATGTCATTTCTGAGGTTTCTAGCGTGGAACAAGATGGGAGAACAATAGAACAACATTATGCAAATGTTGAGGAAACACGTGCGTACCATGAATCATTATTTTATAATTTAGCTGCTGAAGTTGAGAAAGTCAAATCGGTCAATCGCAAAATGAAAGAAACAAATGCTGAATTGACCACTGAGCTTGCTAGGTATAAAAATCAAGAAAAGTGTTTTGAAATTAGTCAAGAAAAATATGAAAAACTTAAAAGATTTTATCAAAAGTCTGTTTATCAAGAACAATGTCTTGATAAAAATATAAATGCACTTCACTTAAGTTCCGGTAAACAAATAACGACGTTGAATGAGGAAATTTCAAATTTAAATAAACAGCTTTTAAAGGAAAAATCAACTGTTTCTTCTCTTCTTGAAGAAAAGAAAAAGTTGAAGTCTGATTTCAAAATACGCGAAGACGAGCTTCTTGATATGCAAATTCAACTTGAGAATAAGATAAAGGAATTAGATAATTTTTTGGTTAAACGGGTCAATCGATTCAAATGATGCAAATGCTTTCACCTAAAGCCGACTCGTTTACCACACCCGACAGAAAATGGCTTTGGGTTCATAACAATCCTTTTTATCTCAAGCAAGCTTCAGCAGAAAAAACAACAGAGTTTGTTAATTGCAATGTGTTAATAGAAAAGCATGATCTCTGCTGTGCATGATTCGGAAGAGTGACCGTGCAACTTTTCTCAAAGAGAGTCGTCTAAAAAAGGAAACAATTCGAACAAAGAAATTTTAAAACCTGGAAAATTATAAAATGATTAATCATCTTTCAGGGGTTTTGTTCTCTAACGGCCAAGGCACGTTGTTGAAGAGTAATATTTTTCAACTACTTCCAAAATTGCCAATGTTTCATAAATCAATTTCAATACAAATGATGAATTTATCGGATGATTCTACACCAAGTGTTACACGAAAATTCCCGAAATGAGGTTAAAATGTACATTGTGACTCTTCAACGTCGTTGTTAAACAAAAAATGACTTTAGATATACGTAATTGGTCGTCTTCTGCTCACCAAGAGATTCACAAAATTGTAAAAGATGAAATTTTCCCTATCGTTAACCAAGTTGACGCTAGAGTGCAAAATTTCGAAATTACAATTTTTAAAGAAGCAGCCAAATTTGTTGAGGACTTCAATCTCTTGCAAAAAATGCCGATGGAAGTCTCTTGCTAGCACAATGGCATTGAATTACAAATTAAGCATCTTTTTGAGAGAGTTGTCAGTCAGGGATATTTTGTTATTGTGACAAAATAATTTGTTGTAAAATACATCAAATCTCCAAATTGAGCTTGAATGTGGAAAGAATGAATGTTTTAAAAATTGTTTCATTTAAAAAAGGAATGAATATATATGCTAAACTTTGGAAGGATTGGTATAAAAGTGTTTGAAGAATCAACTCATATGATAAATTTCTGTGACGATAAAGCTTATAATGACATGACAACAAAAAGAATCTCGAACGGCTGCAAGCTCAGTTGAGAGATCTCAATGGGTAAAAGTAAGGATACTACATGTGTATCAAATAACCTTGATCCTTTGTCTCAGAAACTTGAAAATGAGAATGTAGAATTAAAGTTTTAGGTTCAAAATTATGAAAGAGAAAATGCTCATCTTGAGACCACATACAAGAACCTATTTGATTCTATTAAAGTGACACGGGCTCAAACCAAAGCTATAATTGACTCATTGCAAGATAAATTATATGACACGATCTATGAAAATGCTAGGTTAAGAGGCTCGTTATTAGTAAAGGTTTCTGAAACAAAGGACACCAACAAATGTCGGGTTGATACTCAGTTTTTTTTTTAAAGCTGGAGTGCTAATCAATTCTTGGAAAACCACCTTCTTCTTCTAAACCAAAACTGTATTCTGTAACTCCTTTCCTTAAATCTACGGTTATTCCCAAGGTTGGTAAGTCGAATGCTTTGTCAAAACCAGTCACTTCAAACTCGGCACCTTCCTCTCGAGAATCAACTGTTATGAACAATGAAACAGTGATTGCTCCAGGAATCTTTAGGTTTAATCCTTTTAAAGCTTCTAGGGTAGATAACTTTTTTCCTAACAAACATGTAAAAATTTGTTTAAAAAGACAAAACGATCACTGTTTCACAACCTCATGTCATCACTAAGAACGATGTAAATTCCAAAACAAATGGTTTCTCTCCTAAAGACGTTAAAAGCACTACTAAGACCAGAAGACCACAGCCTAGGAACAATCCTAAGAATGATAAGGTTCCTTTTAAGTCTAAGAGTATTTGCCTCTCGAATAAGTTAGTGAAAAAAGAAGAAAACCATAGGAATTTACAATCTTTTAACTATCCGGACCATATGTCATCTGCATGTAATAACATTAAGCTTGCAATTCGAAATGAAAAATCTGAGGCTATTTGTGCTACATGTAAGCAATGTCTAATTACCGCTAATCATGATGATTGTTGTGCTTTAGCTATGTGAATGGCATGATTGAAAATCTAGAAAGAAATCCCAAAGTGATAATGTTTCCAAAAGGGAAAATTCAAAAGAAACATAAAGGCTCGGTCTGGGAAACCAAAGATGTAGGGTCCAAAAGAAAGGATTTGCTTTACCTAATCTAGTAAACCTGATCTTGCCTTAGGTGGCAAAAACTGGAAAACTTTTGACCTTAAAGGTAAAAACTAATCGATGTCCAGTGAATCTGAGAGTCAATCTGACTGCTCTAAAGGTGATAATGCATGTACTTCTAACCCTCAGGAATCGATTAGCAAATGGTTTCCAAATTTAATTTTCTCTATGACAGGTGGTCAAAATTGGTTTGATACTCTGCTAATTCCACTACTTTTCGAGTATAAACCAAAGGACAAAGCAGATCATGGAGACAATGAATGTGACACTTGATGAGATTTCAGCAATGGCTTATGTACACTTCAGTGCATAACCCGAGCCTTCACAAATAAGGGGGCGTGTGTACGCTCCAGTGCGCTTTACCTGTAAAAGAGAAGAATTCTTTTGTTTTTCTTTCAGTAGTTATGATAGTCATACATAATGATCAAGTTGGAAAGTCTATTACGGTTCATTTGTTTGACGAATTTATTTCTATTGGAGATTAATCAAGTTGTTTCAAAGTCTTTCGATGTTACTATGCTGATGCATCCGATAAAAGTCTACAACAACAAGATTCAACTTCAATCTTCTTCAACTCTGGCAACTAACTTCCTGGTGATGAAAACTATCGACTATGTATAAATATTTTCTTATCTTTCTCTTTATGTTTAGATTTATAAATATTCTTAAAAAGAAAATACAAAATATAAAACTATAAAAGCAAATACAAATCCAGAAAATTTCAAAAATACTAAAAATTATCTTCTCCGTCATGTCTCTCGTCATTCGATAACATTGCGCACCTAGAAATGTTGATTAATATTAACACGGGTGAATAAATGAAGTTTGAGCGAGAGTTTCAAATGCTTTTAAAACATGTCCTTTCACTTTTTACTCTACGACTTCTAAGTAAATGTCAGCTTAGGACTCGATCTTTAAGAAAGAAAAATGTTCATTTTTAGCACATTTATCTCCATTAACAATCGGGAAGTTCATATCTTCTAGGTCTTGAGCAAATTCATATAAACATTCAAAGTCTTTGGATATATGCTCAAGAGATAGTACTAAGGAAATGATGGTAATAAGATATATCTCACCATATTTTCCTGTTGAGAACAATTTTTCAAGATATTTTCAAAAAGAAATTTTTTTTTTTAAATTATGTGCTCAACAAACTCTCACTCCAAGTTTTCTCTATATTCTATAATTAAGGGGGAGTATAATAATATGATTCAATCTGCATGCACTCCTGTTCTCCCAAGACTTAGTTAGGCTCATGTGAATTCCGGACATTAACTTATTTTTAATTAACTAATTGTCAAAAATTGTAACCACATATGTAATTTTTGAGGGGAGAATAGTGATTAAAATATGATCAATAGGCAGATTAATATAGATACTATCTTTAATCTATAAGGGTGTTCCCAAACTCGCAAGGTGCAAAAATCTCTTTCATAATAAGATGCATCTGGTAGGAGAGCTTTTTGGTAACTCTGGAAACACTCAATGTGTCTTAAATGATTTCTTAAACACGTTGATTGATTTTTTATCCAACTGGTTTTTATGGATCTTCATAGCTAATACACAAAGATCCGACCATCTGTTGTTTCTCAAGGAAGTATATAGGCGGTTAAGGTTAGGGTAAATTCGTTCCATAATCCAGCCAGATCCAGAGTATCTTACCATAGGAGCATCCATTAGAATAGAGTAAAAAGTCCTAGGTATGATTGAAAACAAGGAGTAATGTGAGAATAAAGGGACTAGTGCCCGACAGAGATGAGCTAGTGTTGGAACAACCTAACGATTGGTACTAGTGTTGACGTATCAGTAAGCACTAAAGAGGTTGAAGAATGAAAAAGAATTATAAGGATAAAGGGTGAAAAGAAAGAAGCCCTCCATACAACCCTAGGCAGATAACTGGATCAATACACTAATCAAACGGTAAATCAAAAAGATGATTCTGATATGAAGATCCTGACATATTGGACCAGTGATGCAATGTTACAACCCTCCCTAGCACTGGAAATCTCTTAAAAGATTTCTATTATCATTTCTCACGGAGATCAACACTTTTCTATTAAATTAATATATTTGGCTTTCTCATGTCTGAGATCGTTTTGAACTTTGAAAAGGTGGCTGCCCGCTCCGCAGACCTCGGAATTGCCAAATTTCAATTGTTGACACTGTTTTAAGTCTTGTGTGCCACTTCGAGTAGCATGATTTTTGAGAAAGATTCAAACAAAAAACCAAAAATAAGGAAATTAGGATTTCTTTTTGGGGACCCAAGCCTTACTGACTTGGATCTGCCTCGTGCTATCAATGAGTTTGGTGTCTTTTAAAAGTAAGTGGATTGCACCATTAGTTTTGGTAGGGTCTCCAAACCAACAGCTGAGTCTTAAACAACATTTACCCTTTATTAGCCTTAAAGCATTATTAATTGGTATGTATTGATAGCCGTATTACCTGTCTAGGCCTTTCTATAAAATATTATATGCATATCAGCAATACAATAAATATACAGTTGTATTCATAAAAAATTGCTATATATCCTTATCCACATTAGTTACTACAAAAATATACAAAGAGATATCCTAAATCCACATTAAATTTCATATCTGTACAACACTTCACCTACAACCTATTTATATATCTTCCATCAAACCACCCCATCAAAATTCTAAAACAAATATTACCCACTTTATTTATTAAAATTCCACAACTACACACCACAATATACAACAAACACTAAAACAACAAATACATAATGGAGATAGTCGGGGGATTTGTTAGTTGCAACGGCGGGCTCTTCTGAGAGTGCGAAGTAGTGCACATCATAGAGTGTATAGACACACCCACACACATTGTGCTCCCACACTCAGATCATGTGAGATGTTGCTGTTGAGTGCTCACTCTCATCCACACACCCATTCTAAGAAACAATTCCAAAATAAATAAACTGAGAGATAAATTTGGGCGCGGTTAGATACTAATAAACTTTATACCTACCTGGGGTGTGGCCTAAAACTTTTTAATGGTTTTTCATTTGAATTTGGGGGGGGTTTCCGAGAGAGAGTTTATCACACACACTTTACGGGGGGTTTGTGATTGAGAGTCAGGGTGGAGATGGGTTGGTGTAACAGGAAAAAACGTTTCCTTGATCAACATTAAGTGAAGACTCAACACTAAGCTAATTGTGTCTGTTGATTAGTTGTTCATTTGATATAAAGAGTCATCCGAATTTACTTAGAATCATCTGATTTTTTATCTCTAAATTACTTCTAGATCTTGCTTCACTTAACTTCAGAACGATTTCTAGACTTTGAATTAGGGACTTCGTTGAATGGATTCAAGACCAGAATATGACTAGTCAAAGTTTTTTAGTATATTATAGATTAAAGAATGAGGTGGAGGAAATGCCACTATATCCAACCCTTTTTACTTTTGTCAGTTATCTGACTCGCTAACAAACTTGGTTAGGTTCTTTTGAGGCTCTTTATCAAATTTCTCAATTTTAAATTCAATGCCCTCTTTTTCTTGCTTAACTTTTTCAAACTCACTTTTAAGCACATTTATTTCATAGTCTTTGCAAGCTACTTCTCTTTTAAGAACTGCAACTTCTTCACTAAAAAGAACCTCATTCTTTCTATATGTGATAAGTTGTTCTTCTACAGTTGCTAAACCTCTTTTATAAGTAGCTGCTGTAAATTCAGTTTGATTAAGCTTAACAATCAAATCATCACACTGTTTCTTAAGAGTTTCATAGTTTTTCAGACAAGTTTTAGAGCAAGTTTTATCATTGTATACCTCAGAGTCTGAAAACGCCATTAGAGCCATGTTTGTCTGAACCTGTTCTTCTGCCATGTCACTCCAGTCAAAACCTACACCATTTATAGCCAACATTGCCTTTGAAGATGTGTCTTCATTATTTCCTTGCTTCCTAGTGTTGTCTTGATTTCTGAATTGACCCTCCTTGTTCCTTGGTACTCTACATTCCCTGGCAAAGTGTCCCATCTTATGACAGTTGAAACACTCTACCTTGGATTTATCATACCCAGCAGTATCATTAGCATTAATGAAAATTTTCTTGCCTGTCCTCTGATAGTACCTCTTTGCCCTCATACTTAGCAGAGAGAGCTGCCACTTCAAATCCATTGCTTCCAAATCATCTTCATGAATTTGCTCTAAGTCTTGCTGTAGGAGATTAGAACCATTGGGATTCTCAACCATGAAAGCATACACAACATTATCACTAAAGCTAGCAGTACTAACTTGAGGACTAGCAGTGTTAACATTAGGGCTAGCAGTACTAACTTCATATGCAGGCATAGCAATATTAACATCATTAGTACTGCTAGTGCTTGGAGCTGTCATAAAGGCCAAGTTTTGAGCACCACTACTTGCACCAACAGATTTCTTTACACTTTGTTCAACAATCTTGAAGTTGTTATACAAATCATCGATGCTCATTGTTTCAATTTCAGCCTTATTCATCCAGACTACAACATGCGTATTCCACTCAGGAGGCAAGCTGTTCAAAAAATTTGAATTTAAGTCTTCTTGAGCGATGACCACACCCAAAATTGCAAGCCTACTGACAATCTTCTGGAGCCTGTTAAAGATAGAGTCAAGAGACTCTGCGCTTGATGCACTAAAATTTTCATATTGTTGCTTCAAAAGTGTCTTCTGTGTTTTCTTAGTGGCTTCATTACCTCCAAATCGTGTTTCAATAGCAGCAAACATTGTTTTAGCATCAGTGTACTGACTGAATGTAAGTTGATGTTCATTGGGAAGAGCCATGAGTAGCAAGCTTCTAGCCTTCACATCATTCTTCTTGTTGGTCTTTTCTTTAGCAGTTACAGGTACATACATCTTTGTAACTGAAGTACCATTCTCTTGTGCTGTTTGTGGTATAGACACCCATGAGTTACCATTCTTTATGACCTCCCATAGAGCATAATCTTATATCTGGAAGTACTGCTTAATTCTTATCACTGACATCTCATACTCACCTAGTTTGAGTATGGGTAGCTTAGCAGTAGTATTACTATGTGCAGTTTCAAATTCCATGACTTCTAGATCAAAGTTTCTCAAAGCAAAGCTCTGATACCACTTGTTGATCTCAATCCTTGATCGATTCCTTAGCTACTTTTTAAAACAAAGTTGTTAAGCTACTGAAAATAAGCAAATTTCTCTAAAGAAACTTTTTATAAAAATCACTGAATAAGCTAAAAATTAGTTTAAAAGTTGACAGTTTAAACTTGAAAGGCAAATTAGCTTTTCACTTAAACTAATGGTAACTAGAAAACTAGAAAAATAGCTTAACCTAAAATAATAAAGCTAACCATCACTCTTCACAACCCTAATAGCAAGGCGCAAACCAACTTTAAGCAAAAGTATTAAGCCTAAGCTGAAAAGTCAAATAAGCCTTAAGCATAAACAGATTACCAAACAAGTCCTAGAGGCAACTTTGAGCTAATTTCCAATAAGTAAATGGAACCTTTTGGCTTATTGATCTTTACCACTAGAAAATCTATCCTCCACAATACTTAAAACTGCTTTTGAAACTTAGTTTGAATATCAAATGCTCTAAGAAAATGTTGAATGAAAAAGGTGTGCAGACAGAAAACTAATTTTTTTTGGGTTTTTAAATTTTTTTTTTATAGAAAGACAAAGTGCTATTTTAAAAACTAAAAACAGATGTCTAAATGAACTTTTAAGAATAAAATAAGCTTAAACAGATCTAAATTGCCCTATAATCTATTTGTAAACTAAATTTTAAGTCCTAATTACTACTCTAACTATTTGAAAATTAAGCTTGAAACAGGCCATTAGTCTTTTTTTTGTTGCTGATGCAATTGACAATCAAAACTTTAAAAGTATTTAGTGCAGGCTTAGGAACTTTGATTCTACACTCTTAAAACCTCAAAACAAAAGCTATTAGAGTAATTATTCTTAGTAAAACAGACTTGAGCTTATGATGCTAAAATAACTAAGCTTATGCTACCAGATTTAAACTAATAACATACAAACTTTAGAAAACTTGATTAAACCTACAAATATCCTTTAATCCTCCCTTTAGAAACTTAAATTGCAGATTAAATTACTTTAAAGAACCAAGAGGATCTTGGCAGTACTAACTTAAGTTAGTACTGCCTTGACACCAAACACCCCTTTAAAAGTGCATAATATGCCATTTCCAGAGATTATAAATCTTAGATTAAAAGCACAAATTGTAAATACCAGATAGTGAACAGCTAAAAATAGACTTAATAAGCTAACTAATTATGCTACTATTTTTGGTTTTTTAACTATTTTAAAGAAATAACAAGCAGATCAAGTTCTAAGGTAACAATTAGACATAATAAGCATTTAACGTCTATAATAGCACAATAAGCCTAAGAATTAAACAGCAGTAAGCAAGTAATAAGCAGTATTAAGCTAATTTGCAATATTAAAGCTATAAAAAGTAAATTGAGAACTTACATAAGCCTCTACACAAACAAGGCTATAAAATGTTCTTATGAGCTAATCAACAAGCTCTAGCTTATCTATGATAAGCTAGTAAGGTCCTGGAAACCCTTTCATTTTTGGTTTCCCTTCCAAAATTAAGTTGAGGTGCATTTGAGGGTGGATTTGTATGTCAATAAGCTCATTTAAGCTTTAAGAGCTTAAATGAGAGTGTAACTAACTTGAGTAAAGTTTAAGAGCTTATTAAGAGCTTATTAAGAGCTTATTGAGACCTATCAAACCATTACACTTATTATTGCTTATTAAGTAAAACAAATATTAAACACAAGATTAAAAGTAAATTGCAAATTTTATTAATGAAAACGAATTACAAAGCTTTTAACAGGAGATTACAAGAGCTTAAATGACCATAAGCTAAAAATAACAATAAGCTAAAAGCTACTTCTACACTACTCTTAAATTAGCTCGCTCTCTTTTGTGAGTGAGAGGTGCCTTTTATAGGCCAAGAGAGAAGATTCTAGGTCTTCATACACGCTCTCTTTGATCTTGACCATCAATTCTTCTAATCATTGGATGCCCTCTGTAGGGGGAGGTGGGGGGAAGGTTGGATATGCAATGGAGATAGGATCAGACGCGTTGGATTAAAAGAGAGCACACGGATTGCCACGCTGGAAATCCAATCATTAGGAGGATGTGTGCTTCTTTTACACTGAGTTTGATGCAATTTTCCTCATTTGGGTGTGTTAGATTGATGTCCACGTGCCATTCCTTTGTCGGAGCTAGCCAATCATAAGCTTGAAGTGACGTTTGCTTTGCCAGTCGTGGAGCTCGGGACTAAGCATCTTCTTTTCCACAGGGAATAAGTATTGGGAAAGTGATTTTTTACCCTTTGATTTTGACGTGAGGTGAATTGGGGAAGAAGAGTGAATAGTAAAAACTAAACTCGCGCCTTTTTCTTCTTTTATAACTTTGTTTTCGTTTGACCCGTGTTAAAATGGTGTTGACTTGGGGTATTTTATATGAATTGGGCCACGAGATTTGGTGTGGGCTCGGTTAAAGGTAAAAGGATTTTGGGTTAATGGGTTAATAAAAGTATTTAACGACCGTTAGTCTATATGTTAACAAAGGACTAACGGTGTTATTAATTTTAGGGCTTTTGGTGAAAATGGATTTAACATTAAGGGACTTTTTGGTATTTCAAGGATTTTATCATCTTATAGGTTGACCATTATTGACCTTTGGTTGACCATTTGCTAGAAAACTTCCAGCTCTTGTGCACTATATCCGTCTCGTGTTCGTTTTTGTCTGGTTTTGGCTATTTTCTTATGATTTTTGCAATATTCGAACCTACACATCACAAATGACAAAACATACAATACACAAGAACAATTTGCATAATTTCATCATTTTAGGGTTTGTTTTGATACAAAAAGGATATGTGATTTCTCACATATTAATATTCCCCAAACTAAGTGATTGTCGTGTCCTCACGCAATGTTATATGCCCTAAAACCAAATTACCTTCAAAACTTCCCCTAACTAACCATTGAAAAGTAAGCAAGTCATTGTGGGGAGAGTTAAGAAATCACAAGTTTTAAAACACCCTATTTTCCCATTTTTCAAAACCTTTTTTTTTTTAGCAACTAACTAGAATATTCCGACTTTTGTTATTTCCATAACCCGTTCAGGATATCATAAGAACAAGATGCAATTTGATCCGATAAACCCAAAAAAGGATAAATTCATCGTCGCCCGACTTTCACTGCTCCAATCCAGCTTCAAAACAAATCAACCAGCTAAATATCAGTAAAAATCAAACACTACTCATCTTTGCAACTTGTGAACTTTTTTCACTCCCGATAAATTGTTATAAAATCTTAGGTGAATGTGCTATTTTGAATTTCAACCATGGATCAACATTTTGCAAAATTATATGTTTCACGTTCCACCCGAGAATAATGAGTTTGAAGGCGAGATCATCCCATGTAGCGACTTTCATCCCAACACATCCCAACCTTGCAGCTAAGTGACCAGGCTTTTGACACAAAACCACCCACAGAAGGCTAGTAACGGGACTCAAACGGACCTATAGGTTTCAAAAACTCTTAGTTTTCCGTAATATAAAAAGTTTTTAAAATAGAATAGTCAAAGTTCAAAAGCATATTTAAATTTAACAAAAAGAGATCTATTTATTAATTCACACTTAAATATTAAACATTTATGCAATTATAACCCTCGACCTTTTAGAAGGCTGCAACATCGGTTGTGAGCCGGCAAGATGCAGCAAACTTTTATCAGTCTCGGATTTTTATTCTTACTATGGGCTTTCTTTAGAAGACTACCACATCGGTTGTGAGCCGGCAAGAGGTAGTAAACTTTTATCAGCCCACAGTTTATATTTATTATTATTATATTTTTTTTTTTATATTTCTTTATATAGAGAAGACTTCTTTTTGAAAAATTCAAGTATAAGTTTGAACTAAGACTAAAATTTTTGCTATACTTTACATAAAAATTGTTGATTTAAGTTTAATCTCCAAAAACAGCACGTATTATTAATCCGGTTAGGAGCTTATGGGAGAAAAAGCCACAAATTACATACATGAGCTCTTAAGATTTCCAAATAATCCTTGTTTAGCATCCCACTCATACTTAACTCTATCATTTTTTGTTCTTCGCGAAAATCCGCGAACGCTTAGCCTAAAAGTTAAGGAACAAGCTAGAGCTCAACACGCTCGATCGAGTCAAAATTTATTCTTATTCTACCCAGCAGGAAAGTCAAAATTGTGACAAAACACTTATTTTATTTTTGAAAATTTTAATTTTTTTTCATATTTTTAAAATTTTTGTGGGAAAACGGGGTACGTGAGAACAACGGCTGCAGGCATAATCAAATCGATAGATCCCCCCATACTAGAATTAAACATTGTCCTCAATGTTTTAAGAAGGGTCTCTACGTAAATCCTAAGCCGTTTATTAAGTATGCTTAAAGATAAACGTTAGTCGATAAGATTAGGATATTGGATTTCCCCAAACTAATTGTAAGCAAAGGCTAGGAAGCTCGAGTGGACCGGGACAAAACACCGAACACGAGAGTCTTCAAAATTTTTTGGGTCAATCCTACAAAAAATCACAAGCACAAACAACAAGAATTGGAAGAGTACAAGCCTCCTCACATCACAATAGAAATAAGAAAGAAAATAGAAGGATAAGCATGGGGTGCCTCCCACGAAGCGCTTGTTTAGGGTCACTAAGCTTGACCCAATCCCCGAATTCATTTGTCCTTGGGGAAGGTTTGGAGATCCGGGACAACCAATTTTGGTACGTCCCCTCCAAAGTAGTGCTTAATTCGATGACCGTTCACCTTGAAATTTGGCCCGGAGTTTTGAGATAACTCAACGGTGCCATATGGAAAGACTTGGGTAATGGTGAACGGTCCGGACCAACGGGATTTTAATTTGCCCGAGAACATCTTCAATCGAGAGTTAAAGAGGAGGACTTGATCACCGACGTTGAAAACGCGGTTTTTGATCTTGGAGTCATGGATTCTCTTTGTTTTCTCTTTATAGATTAAAGAGTTCTCATAGGCATGATCACGAAGTTCATTTAGTTCATTGAGTTGAATCTTACGATGATCGCCCGCGGTCTCAAGGTCAAAGTTTGCATGCTTTAAGGCCCAGTAGGCTTTGTGCTCGAGCTCGATCGGTAGATGACATGCCTTTCCGTACACGAGCTTGTATGGGGTACACCCGATGGGTGTTTTGTAAGCGGTACGGAAGGCCCAAAGTGCATCATCTAGTTTGTCCGACCAAGAGGCACGGTTCTCGCCCACGGTCCTTTTAAGAATTCGTTTCAAGCCACGATTGGATACCTCAACTTGCCCACTTGTTTGTGGGTGATACGCGGTGGAGAGACGGTGAGTAACTCCATATTTAAGCATGACTTTTGCAAACTGGTCATTGCAAAAATGGCGCGATCACTTATGATAGCACGAGGGGTACCGAATCAAGCAAAGAGAGATTTAAGAAATTTGCAAATAACTCGGGCGTCATTGGTGGGGAGCGCTTTCGCTTCAACTCACTTTGACAAATAGTCGACCGCCACGAGTATATATTTGTTCCCTCATGAAGACGGGAATGGCCCCATGAAATCTATGCCACACACATCAAAGATTTCACAAACTTGGATGGAATTTTGAGGCATTTCATCACGTTGTGAAATTTTTCCTTGACGCTGACAAGTATCACATCGGGTGACCAAGTCTTGAGCATCTTTGTAAATCATGGGCCAATAAAATCCTAAGTCAAAAACCTTTTTGGCAGTGTAGTTGGCATCGTAATTTCTCCCGGTGGGTCCACTATGACAAGCTGTGAGTATGTCAACAGCTTCTTGGCCAGAAACACACCGCCGAATCATTTGATCCGAACATATTTTAAACAAATAGGGGTCGTCCTAAAAGTAGTGTTTAACATCCTTGAAAACTTATTTTTCTGCTGGGATGACATTCCTTTAACAATGAAGTTCCTCGCATGGTAATTTGCATAATCGGCAAACCACGGGGTACTTGAGTCACCACAAAAAGTTACCATATTAAGTGTTTCGAGAGGAAATTTTTCATTCACCTCCTTTGGGTTGAGCACATTTTCGTAAGGGTTTTCTAATCGGGAAAGATGATCGGCCGCGAGATTCTTGGCTCCTTTTGTGTCAATTACATTGAAATCGAACTCTTGAAGGAGGAGAACCCACCAGAGCAATCTCGCCTTGGAATCTTTTTTAGCAAAGAGATATTTTAAGGCGGAGTGATCAGTATACACTACACTTTTGTTCAAGATGAGGTAAGTTTGGAATTTTTCAAAGGCACACACCACAGCTAACATTTCTTTCTCTGTCGTAGTGTAATGCGATTCCGCCTCGTTCATTATTTACTAGCATAGTGTATAGGCCTAAAGTGTTTTTCATGATGTTGCCCCAAGACTGCACCTATGGCAAAGTCGCTTGCATCGCACATAAGCTCAAAGGGCAAATCCCAGTCTGGAGCAATCAAGATTGGAGCTTCAGTAAGTTTTTCTTTAATGTTTGAAAAGTTTGAATACAATCATCGGAGAAAATGAACGGAGTATTCTTCTCAAGAAGATAAGTCATCGGTCGGGAAATTTTGGAAAAATCCTTAATGAATCGTCGGTAGAAACCGGCATGACCGAGAAAACTCCGAACACCCTTAACGGTGGTGGGATGAGGTAACTTAGGAATCACATCGACTTTGGTTTTATCAACCTCAATCCCTTTTTTGGAAATCTTATGGCCAAGGATAATGCCTTCCTTTACCATAAAATGACTCTTTTCCCAATTTAGATAAAGATTGGTGTCTTCGCACCTTTGAAGCATCTTGTATACACAAGAGAGGCAATTTTCGAATGAATTCCCAAAGACCAAAAAGTCGTCCATGAAGACTTCCATCGTTTTTTCGATCATATCATGAAAGATAGCCATCATACACCTTTGGAATGTTCCTGGTGCATTGCATAAGCCAAAAGGCATGCGACGGTAGTGAACGTTCCATAAGGACACGTGAATGTTGTCTTTTCTTGATCATGAGGGTTGATGGGAATTTGAAAGTAACCCAAGAAACTATCGAGAAAACAATAGTACTCGTTTCCCGCTAATCTCTCAAGCATTTGATCCATAAACGGTAGTGGAAAGTGGTCTTTACGAGTGGCTTCATTTAACTTTTGGTAGTCAATGCATACACGCCATCCCGTAACCAATCGAGTCAGAATTAATTCATTTTCATCATTTTCAACAATGGTAAAACTACCTTTTTTCGGTACGCAATGTACGGGGCTTACCCAAGGACTATCCGAGATCGGGTAAATTAATTCAGCATCAAGAAGTTTTTCAACCTCCTTTTTGATGACATTATGGATCTTTGGATTCACCCGTCTTTGGTGTTGAAACGCCGGTTTGTACTCCACTTCCATAAGAATCTTGTGAGTACAAAATTCTGGGTTAATACCCTTGATGTCAGAGAGTTTCCAAGCGATGGCTTGCTTGTGTGACTTCAAAACCTTTATGAGAGCGGCTTTTTCCTCGACACTCAAGTCTTTAGCAATTATGACAGGCAACTTGTTGTCACCTTCTAAAAATGCGTATTCGAGATGAGGAGGTAAGTCCTTGAGTTCGACTTTGGGAGGTTCATCAATTGAAGATTTATCAGTTTTAGCTTCACAAACTTTTAGTTCTTTTCGAATTTCAGGCAAATAATTTCCTTGGTTGGGAGGGGGTGATGGATCATCATTGAGAAATGATTCAAGAAGAAGAATATCCCCCTCCGGGTCATAGTAAGAGTCATCAACTTCTGGTGAAGTTGGATCATCTTTAAGAGCGAGGAAAGCATCGACTTCCTCAAGAAGAAAATCACTATCCCCGAAGGGAGTGAGAGTCGGAGAAGAGGTAGAAACGATCGGGTCATAGTAAGGAGTGGGATTGCCACTTGCGATCACATCGGAGAAACCGAGAACTTCTTGAGAATACTCCTCACAAGCCATTTCAATGACGTCGATTCGGTTTGCCGTCATATCATCGTAATTAGAGGAGTATCTCGAAGTTTGGTCAAGATTGAATGTTACGGCTTCTTTTCCAACACGAAGAGTTAATTCGCCTTCGTAAACATCAATCAGAGCACGTCCGGTCTTTAAGAAGGATCTCTCGAGAATTAGGGGGACTCAGGGATCGGCATCAAAGTCTACGACTACAAAGTCGGCCAAGAATTTGAACTTTCCTACTTTTAGGTAGACATCTTCGGCGATACCGATCGGTTGGGTAATCGAACGGTCTGCAAGTTCAAGAGTCATACAAGTAGGAGTGAGCTCAGGAAGAGAAAGCTTTTTCCACACGGATAATGGCATGAGATTTATGCTAGCGCCAAGATCGGCCAAGGCTAAGCATTCATCCATTCCGGGAAAATCACACGGTATTAGAAATTTGCCGGGGTCTCCAAGTTTTTTGGGTAACTTGTTGAGGATAACCGCCGAGCAATGCTCATTCAAAGGAGTTCTAGCCATTTCACTTAATTTTTCTTTGTTTCCGATTAAGGCTTTAAGAGTTGAGGCAAATTTTGGCATAAGAATCAAAGCATCCGCTAAGCTAATTTCAAAACTCATATCTTGAAAGATTTTGTAGAATTTCTCAATTTGGTCGTTAGCTTTTTCACGGCATGGTTTTTATCATTACGTCTCGAAGGATATGGAATTGACGGTTTCAAGTTAGGCATCGGAGCACTAACGGGAGTAACAACGGGCTCAGAATTTGTAATTTGAGGTTGAACTTGGACAACCGGAGGTTGGACGTCTTTGGTACTTCCGTTATTAGTAGGAAGCACCGTGTCCTTTGTCACCTCGGTTTCACGTTCCACTACTTTAGGAGGAGAAGAAGTAGTAGGAATCGTGGGTCCTTGATAAGCAATACCACTTCGGGTGGTAATACCTTTCAAGTCTACCTTCGGGTTAGTAATGGTATTACTAGGGAGTGTCCCTGAACCTGAAGTAGAAGCGGTATTGGAATTCACAAACTTAGAAAGCATGTCTGTTAATTGGTCATTTGATTTTGCAAGTTTTGGTTTTGGTCTTGCATGTTCCTCATAACTGCATCATTAGCTTTAGCATAGCTTTCAAAATCGGTCTTTGTTACACCTTGTGTTTGCGGAGCTGGAGCTTGGTAAGGTTGAGCTTGGTGAACCGGGGGTTGATTAATCGGAGGTCGATAAATTTTTCCTTGGTTGTAGGTATTTCCCCGGTTTTGGTTGTAACGGTTTTGGTTATTTCCTTGGTTTTGTTGAACGGGAGAAAAATCGGGAGGTCAAATTTGATTAGCAATCGGTTCTCGGTAACTGGTATTTCCATGATTGAAACTAGCAACTTAGCTGCTGCAGCTTGGGGAACAATCCTGAAATATTGTCACGATAAAACGTGTGCCATCGTGGCGGACAAATTCGTAAGAATGAGCACCACCACAAGTAACACAACTTTCCTCGACCGCTTTCACGGGAGTGGGAGCTTGGTTTTGATTTTTCTTGTCAAGAAGTAAAGCTTTCACCATATCTTTTAGTTCGGCAACATCGGGAGAAATACCGGGGGTAGAAGAGCTCGAACTCACTTTTGCAACAACCGGTTTGTTACGTGAATTACGAACTTTGGATTTGCTTTCAATGATTCTTAGGCAATCACGGGGCATTTTATCCAAAAAGTTACCACCCGCGGCGGAATTCAACGAATCTTGATCATTAGAGTTCAAAGCATTATAGAAAGTATCGAGTTGATGTAACTCTGAAAATCCATGATGTGGGCATGCTCGAAGAAGATCATTGACTCTGGTCCCCCATTCTCGGTAGAAAAGTTTAATACAAATCTTGTTGAAATCTCGGTGAATATCATATTCGAAGATTTAGTTGTTTTGGAAGAGGGAATAATTTGATGATGAACTTGAAAACAAGGATTCATCCCATGTGAGAAACGATCAGGGGGTTCTTTTTCAAGCCAAACCGGCGCACCCTCGATGGAAATGGGAAAGCATAAGCTTTTAATCGACAGTACTCGGGACGTTCGGGAACTTCATCGTAGAAGTGATCTTGTTGAAATAACGGATGTGAGCATGAGGGTCTTCTTTGTCATGTCCGAAAAATTGTTTGTTTTGAACGAGGGTAAGCAAACCGTGCTTAAGCTCAAAGTTGTCCGCGGTGATTTCGGGCACAACGATGGCATCCTCATAACCCACAGTGGGTGCTTCGAGCAATTGAGCCATAGTACGAGTATCATCCATTGTAACTTCGGGAATAGGTTCAACAAGATTAAATGGTTCGACAAAAGTCGGGTTGACTTGTTGTTGTTGATGGTTAGAATTACGAGATTGAGAACGAGTGCGCATGCACTAAAATATAAAAAGAAAATTTATACTAATTTTTTTTATTATATATACTAATAAAAGAAAAGAACAATCTTTTTGTATTTTTTTATGAAAATAAACAAAATAACTTCACTCGGAAGGATATTCAAACATAACTTTTCAAACGGCTTCAACAATCTTAGACAATTCTCCCCGGTAGCGGCGCCAAAAACTGATGAGGATTGATCTACACCTTTTAAAATATATAATATATAAATATAAAATACTTATATAATATATAAAAATAAGAGGGTAGGAATCAAAAAAATCTCACAATTATAGTAATCCGGGAGTATGATTCCCGGGTCGTTATCCCCAACGAGGAATGCAATTGAAAGTCAAAAGTCGTTTTGAGAATCGATGCTTGAATGGGATAAGATTGATATTGGTTTTCTAAAACTACGAGAAAAATAAGGCAAAAACTTAAAAACACTTAAGGGAAGGCAAAATTTTAGCTAAAAACGTAAATCGGGAATCCTAAACGGGACCTAAGAACCCTAGATTATTAAAATTAAGTCCTACAATGATCTTTTTGGTTTTTATAAGATTTAATTGACTAAAAAGCTAAGGCAAAGAAAACTAGACCAAAAACGAAAGAGTTTTAAGCTAAAAATCACTAAAAATATGAACGGGAATCAATCTCGTTCTTTAAAAATCGAAATTTTGCAATTTTAACCCTACGAAAGCAAACCTATTTTTCCTAGGTTCTAAATGTTAAAAGAAAATTTTATAAAAAAGAATTATATTTTTTTATAATTTTTTATGAATTAAAAACAATTTTAAAGAAAATTAAATATAAAAAATACTAAACGTTTTATAAAAATTCTGAAAAAATTATGAAAAGTAGCTTGAATAGTGTAGAATCTAAGAAAAATAAGCTCGTGAAAACAGCTTATCGAATAAGCTGTGAAATAAGCCAAAACAGGCTTATAAGCTTAATGGGCTAGAAAGGTAATAAAAGAATAATAAGTGCAAGGAATGACGGATGAGCTAATGTAGCACAATGGTTGAGTGTGTTGGGTAAAACGCTTGGTTGATGGTGGTCTTGGGTTCGAGTCTTGCTCACCCGGGGTTTCCCACTATCCCAAGTGTTTTTATTTTTGCCATTTTTTATTACAACTTTTGAGAACACTTAAAAATAAGCACTTTTTACAAAGACGCCTTTTTTATAAACAACGAAAAAGCTCACAAATAAGCTAAGAAAGACAGAATAAGCCCACACTACACTAAACCACCTAAATGCTAACTGTTGGCATTTTAAAGCTCAAATAAGCAAACCAAAAAAGAAAAATAAGCTAAATTATATAATAAGCTACACTAAATAAGCAACAAAGAACAAAATAAGCAACCCAACAAGCCTAGAATGAGCTTATGAATTCAGTAGTACTAACTTTTAAGTTAATATTGTTAGTTCAACTTAAGACTGCTAGGCAATTTTCTAACTTAAATAAGCTAAGGCAAAGCAAATAGATTATAACAACTTATAGGCTAGTCCTAATAAGCATGAACAAACAAAAATAAGCCAAGAGCTTAAGCTACAATAAGCTAAAATAGACAGATTACTTAAAAGCTATAAAACTTAAGAATTTTACTTCTAAGATGCAAATAAGCTACAATAAGCTCTAACCTAAGAGGAATAAGCTAAAATGGGCTTAAACTAAACTATTAAGCAATATTAAACCTAAATAAGCAAAAGAAAATAAGTAGATAAGCTCAAATAAGCAATTGGTTTTTTGACCGAAACTGTCAATGAAAACAGCAAGGGGGCACTATTGAGCTTAAAAATAAGCTCTTAAACAGATCCTTATGGCTAACACTTTATACCGCCTAAATGAGCTCTAACAATAAGCTATAATTATCAGCAATCAAAAGAGAGTTTGAAACACAAATAAGCCCTTAAAAAGCTTAAAGAAAAAGCTGTTGTTCATTTTTCAATACTTGAAAAACTTTTTTCAATTTTAACCAAATACCACCTTTGAGCTTAAAAATAAGCACACAAATAGAACCTTATGAACTTTTAACCTTCAAACAGATTCAATTTAGACCTCAAAGAACAATAATCAATAATCAAAAAGCATTATGAAATTCACAATAAGCCATAATAAGCATTTGAAAAAGCATTTTCTCAAATTTTCAACACTTAGCACTTTCTTTTTTTACAGGAATGGCACAAACTCAAAACAAACTTGCAGGTTTTAGAGCTTTGTTTCAAACCTTTTTAACACATTTATGAATACAAAAACAACTCAAAAAC
This sequence comes from Tanacetum coccineum, assembly GCA_026074375.1. Classification (NCBI taxonomy): domain Eukaryota; kingdom Viridiplantae; phylum Streptophyta; class Magnoliopsida; order Asterales; family Asteraceae; genus Tanacetum; species Tanacetum coccineum. The sequence continues at coordinate 22,489 of BQNB010012604.1, forward strand.
ACAATAAGCTAAAAGCGCAATCAAATAAGCACACTAAAATGAGCTACAACTTATACATATTCAAACATGAATTCTTAAAACCTTGATTTTGAAATTTAACACTTAAAAACTTAAACAAAATGACTTTTATGACTACTTTTAACTAATCTAAACTGACTCAAAAGCATAAAGTAAGTTTTGACCCATTTTCACCCAATAAACAGGTTAAACCAAACACCCCTTTAAAAAATAGTTTTAGTACTTTTAACTTGATAAAAGCTATTTAAGCTAAAACTCTTCAAAGACCAGATGTTAAACAGCTTATAACAAACTTAATGAACAAATATAAGCAATCAAATAAGCCAGAATAATAAGCTAAGACACTATGCTACTATTTTTGGTTTTTTCAACTAATTTATAATTGAAAAGCCTATTAAAAATGAAATTTTAACTACAAACTAAGATACAATAAGCATTAAACAAGTAGTGATAAGCAACATTAAACCTAATACATCAGAAATAAGCTAATATTACAGCATATAATGAAGCGACAAAACAATAAGCATATAAAGTAATGATAAAAAGAGTAGAAAATGAGATGTAAACTTAATCCCCTTTGCACAAAACATGGATAATAAGGCTCTAAGAGCTAATCAACAAGCTCTGGCTTGTTATAAACAAGCCAGTAAGTCCATAAGCCCATCCACAATTGGCTTATCATCCTTATTTAAAGCTTAGGTAAATTTAGGAGGTGAATTTGTTTGAGGAAAGCTCAGTAAAGCTTTGATGGCTTTACTGAGTAAACAACTAGCTTATAAGTAGATTTAAGAGCTTATTGAGCTTAAGTGAACAAAAGAGAGCTTATTTAAACATTTTTCATAAAGGTAAATTATGAAAGGACAATTGAATTATGAGTAAACTTTAACTTTTATTAATAGAAAACTGATTACAACTTGAAAAGGAGATTACAATGACTGAAAACATTAAATTGAAAATTACATTTGCTAAATTAAAAAGCTACACTAAGCTGCTAAAAACTAACTACTAAAAAGATTATTATTCCGTTTTGTGAGTGAGGGTTCCCCTTTATTTAGTTTGATCAATAAGTGTGCACACGGATTGCCAGCGTGGCATTCCTTGTGTCAGAGGCTTTGTGCTTTTATTACACTGGATTTAGTGTAAATTTCCCATCATTTGGTGTGTTTGTTTGAATCCACCGTGTCATTCCCTTTGTGTAAATAGACCAATAAAAGCTCTTGAGGTGACATTTCTTTGCTGAGCTGTGGCTTTTTACTCGAATCTTTGTTCTACGTAGTCAATTGGGATTTACCCTTTGTTTTTTAAGCAGGATAAAACGAGAATGACGATGAACAGTAAAAACTAAATTTCCCGCGTCTTTTCTTTCCTTTTTATAGCTTAGTTTGACCCAGGGGTTTGGGTTGTTAACTTGGGCCAGAGTATAAGGAATTGGGCGATAAGTTTGGTTAAATGGTTTTATAATTATAAGAGATAACGACCGTTATCTCTTTAATAAAAAGGAGATAACGGTGTTAGGATTTAAGGACTTTTGATGAAAATGAGTTAACAATAAGGGCATTTTGGGTATTTTGAGGATTTTGTCTTTTGTGAGTTGACCAATGGTTGACCAAGGGTTGACTTTTGATGACCTTTTGCTAGAAACTTCTGGCTCTTGTGCATTCTATCCGTTCCCGTGTCCGTGTTTGTCTGGTTTTGACCGTTTTCTTGTGATTTTTGCACTATCTGTACCTACACATCCACGAACAATAAAATACAAAAATACAAGCATATTTTTGCACATTTTGATCATTTAAGGGCCATTTTGGATATTATAAGGATATGTAATTTCTCACATATCAGTTCTACAAAGAGATCTTGGTGTGATGAATTTGAGGCATTGATGAAGAGTAGATTTCAGATGAGTTCTATGGAAGAGCTCACCTTCTTTCTTGGATTACAAGTAAAACAGAAAGAAGATGGTATTTTTATAAGTCAGGATAAGTATGTTGCAGAAATCCTGAAGAAGTTTGATTTTGCCAGTGTAAAGACTACTAGTAAACCAATTGAGACCTAGAAGCCTTTGGTCAAGGATGAGGAAGCTACTGATGTGGATGTACACCTTTATAGATCCATGATTGGCTCTTTAATGTACTTGACTGCTTCTAGGCCTGATATTATGTTTGTAGTCTGTGCTTGTTCTAGGTTTCAGGTAATTCCAAAGACCTCCTATCTCAATGCTGTGAAGAGAATCTTTAGGTACCTCAAGGGCAAACCCAAACTGGGCCTTTGGTATCCTAGAATGTCATCATTTGACCTAGAAGCTTACTCAGATAGTGACTATGCTGGAGCAAATCTTGACAGGAAATCCACAATAGGAGGTTGTCAATTTCTTGACAGGAGACTTATTTCATGGCAATGCAAGAAGCAGACAATTGTGGCTACTTCTACTACAAAGGCAGAATATGTTGTTGCTGCCAACTGGTGTGGGTAAGTTTTGTGGATTCAAAATCAAATGTTAGACTATGGGTTTAATTTTATGAACACAAAGATCTACATTGATAATGAGAGTACTATATGCATTGTAAAGAATCTAGTATTTCACTCCAAAACAAAGCATATTGAAATTAGGCATCACTTCATTAGGGATGCTTATGAGAAGAAACTTATCTAGGTGCTAAAGATTCACACTGATGACAATGTAGCTGATCTTTTAACCAAAGCTTTTGATGTTAGCAGGTTTAATTTCTTGATTGTTAACATTGGAATGCTTAATCAATAGGGTGCATTAGTTAAGGGGAGGCAAGATGATTTGGTGTACAGTTTGTATGGAATGTTCTGTGAGCAGAAGAATCTTGACAATGGTGATGTTTTTCTTAGAGTTATTTGGTTCTAGAGAGTAACTGGAGAGAGCTATAGATGGTACTAAAGAACTCTTGTTGCCAGACTTGTTCAATTTTTGGTTGACAAAAGTTAGTACCGATAGGCTTATAGTTAGTACCGACAAGCAAAGTTTGTACCGCTAAAAACCCGTTAGAGAAAATACCGGTAGGGGTCTAAAGTGTAATTTTTGGCGGTTTCTTTGACATTAGGATTGACCCTTCTATAAATACCCATCTCAATTAAACAATTTATTCACCTAAACTCTCTTAATCGAATTCAATTAATAAACCCTAATTTTTCATCACCATCGATCAATAAAATCAATTAAACAATGGCTGGTTTGGATTTCTGCTCAAAGCACAATATGGTTGCCTACTTGGAGAAGAATGATGGGAACACTGAGTTTTACCAGATTATGGACTTTCTCATACACTGTTCAATCCACTTTGCACTCACTGTAAGTCCTGTAGTCTCCACTACCTTAGTTGAACAGTTCTGGATGTCTGCTAAATCCAAAACAATCAACAAAGTTAGGTATATTACTGCCACATTTATTGGCAAGCATGTGACTATCTCAGAGGCATCAATAAGAAGTGATCTTCTTTTTGATGATGCTGATGGGATAGATACTTTGAACAACCAGGCTATATTTGATACTATTAAGCTAATGGGGTATGAGGTGGACCTAACTATCTTAACATTAACAAACCCTGTTTTTCACCTCAATGGAAATTTCTTTTTCATACCATGAATCACTGCATAAGTTCTAAAAGCACTTCTTGGGATCAAATTCCCACTAATATTGCCACAGCAGTGATTTGTTTAGCAACTAATCAAAAATACAATTTTTCAAAATTAATTTTTGATGGTATGATGAGACACTTGGATGCAAAGAAAAAGTTTGTCATGTATCCAAGATTTATTTCGGTCTTTTTGGCTACACAGTTAAAGAATGTGCCTGTTCCTTTAGATCACTTCCCTATTAATGCCCTAACTAGTAAGGTTTTGTCATTTATGGTTAAAAAGGGTAAAAACTTTTCAGGGAATGTCACACCATTATTTGACTCTATGTTGGTTCAACTAACAGATGAGGGTGAAGCTTCAGAAAGACCATCTGAATCCTAACCAATACCCTCTCCTCCTCACCCAAGTGAAGACCAACCTGAGTCACAGCCTGACCCATCTCTCAGACCTTCTCCTTCAATCCCTATTCCTGATTCCAATCCAGAGGGTTCTGGTGGGAATCATGGAGGTCAGTCATCCAGTATAGGAATCCCTAATCATGGGGGAAGTGGGGAAATGAGATGGCCTGACACTCCAAAGTGTATATGATCTTTGTATTTCTTTGTGTAAACATGTCATAATTCAAGCTAAAGAAATTAAAGATTTGAAGGCACATATCAATAAGAAGAAGGCCAGACCTGTGATCATACACCACAAAGCTTGGATGAAGAATGTTTCCATGAAGACAAGATTGGCAGGAAAGAAATCTATGCAGAAAAAGTGGATGCAGAAGGAGTCTGTATCCAAACAGGGGAGGAAAACTGCCAAATCTAAACCAACTGCAATACACACAGTATCAAGCTTTTGATGATCTGATGATTTTTGATGCAATCAATACATGGAGACGGAGGATGCTCATTAATTTAAAAGTGGGAATAAGGTCTAAAGATCAAGTTAGTACCGCCAAGACAGGTTGATTAACTTGTGTGGGCAGCAAGAAAGACCAAGGGCTAGGATTGCTTTGTGTATATACTCTCACAACAAACACAAGTCTGTTTGTGTGTCTTCAAAGAAACACACCCAAGTGAAGACAACAAGAGAAGACCAAGACCCAAACCCTAACCTATTTGCTATTTAAGCTTTTGTAAGCCAGTGTGGCAAATAGAAGAGTTAGTTTTTTTAAAAGTGTGTAATTTTAGTTCAGTTAAAATTTTAACTTAATGTACTTGTATTCTCTTCTTAATGAAATTCAATTTAGTTTTACATTTGTGTTCTAAGTTACTTATGTCTCTCTAAAAACCTAAATAAGCTCTTAATATAAGCTCTATATAATCTGTTTTCAACTTTGATACAAAAATTTAAGAAAAATTGAAAGAAGAAAAAAAAAAGTTACTGTTTGATAAGCTATGGATGAATGAGCAAACAAGGATGGCTCATTGGGTTTTCTTAGTTAAGCTTTTATAAGCTTGGGTAGGTTTTAGAGCTTATTTAGGTCTACATAATCCTGTTTTGAGCAAGGATTAAGGTATGCTTTCTTTTTGAATTTTTGCTTAAAAATTACTGTAGCAAGCTTATTTTCAGCCTTTTTATAGCAAGCTTATTTCAGCCTTTATGTCTTATTTGCTTATTTGCTTTTTGCTTTTTGCTTTTACTCTTTATGCTTCACTAGCTTTTTACACTGTTCTTTTAAAACTTATGCCTAAACCAATCTTTATAACTTTAAAATTCGTTTTTTAAAATATTAAGGGGTGTTTGGGATAAGACCAAAATGGGTCAAAACAGGAGTGTTATGGGTTGGTGCCATAAGGCTAGCTTTAGCTTAAGTTATTGAGCTCTTTTTGAGTCTGTTTTCCAAAGTTTCAAGTTCAAAAAAGTGTTTTCAAGTTTTTATTTGTTTTCTTAGGATCTGTAAGTTTTAGAAAAGTTTTATGTGCACATATTAGCTTAAACTTTAGGAACTTAAGTATGTGCTAGTTTGGGTCATCTATAGTCGTTTAAAATCAAGTAGTAAAAGCCTTAGAGTCCTTAGTTTTATTTTTTCTCATTCTGTCAATATTTGTTTTTGAAGTCTTCACAAGTAAAACCAGTTTAAGTTGTTATGTCCAAATCCCTAAAGAAAAGAATTGTTTTTCAGTTGATATTAATCTAAATGTGGTGATTAGAAGCAATGGATAAAGGAGATATTTTAGTACTCTGATGAGGGTGCTTTCCATATTTGATAGAGATGATTTGAGTGCTGTATATCAACTTGTGATGGACAGATACAAAGATGAAATACCTGAAGGTTTTGACAGAGTACTTTGGGGAGACTTAATGATAATGTTCAATCCAAGTAATGAAGATGAGTTTTGGAACTCACAGCAGGATTGGAATGTAGTAAGTTGGAAGCTACATGGTTCTTCAGGGGTACATACTTTAATGACTAAGGCAGGATTAGTCATTCATATGCTTGTTGAGAAATAGTATCCTTTGAGAAAGAAAGTACTGGTGCAAATGCTAGAATTGAAATTGGAATCTAAAGAAGACAATACTATGGCATTGGAGTTGATTAGATTTGTCAAGAAGTTAATTGCAGAGTTGGAACCTAAAAACTCTGATGGAGATGAGAAGGATTTTTAAGCGTTGGTTTCAAAACGACACAACAAATGGTCATCAGTTCACCATGTTTAACAGACATAAGAACTGACTAGTCCATAAGCAAACGGCTTATGGTAAAGACTTCTCAAATCCATTTATGGTTGACAATTTACCAAAAATTGTATGGTTCTTAACTCACCTTGCTTCACAGTAAAGAGTTGGCTAGTCCAGGATCAAACAATTCCTGGTAAAGACAAATCAAATCTGTTAATCGCTGATAGTTTGCTAAAACCTATATGGTTATCAATCCACCATGTTATGGCAATGAAGCATTGACTAGTACAAAAGCAAACGGTTTTTGGTAAAGACAAATCAAATCCGTTGATAGTTGATAGTTTACTTAAAACTATAAGGTTCTTAATTTACCTTGTTGTTTACAATGAAGAATTGGCTATCCCAGAGCAAACGACTACTGGTAAAGGAACATCAAATCGTTAATGGCTTGTGGTTTACCAAAAACTACAAAGCTAACTTAGTTGGATTGTTACAGAAAAGATGTAACTGTATTGCAGACAAACTGAGAAGATAAGGATTGTAAGCTGCTGAGTGATCAAGATAACGGTACAAGAGTTTAATATTATCAAAAGTGACGATCCAAGAATGATACAGAAAGGATCAAAGGTACTTATGTTTATCTTAGATTGAGTCAAAGATTTGACAGAGTGTTTAAATACATCCTTCATAAAATTCAAGATATCTACATCAGAGAAACATGAAGTTAAACAAGGTCAACAAACATGTTTAGGGGAGGATTGTTAGGAATTATGCTTTCCTGGCTTAGTACCGCTAGATGTAGTAGAAAGTACCGACAGTTATAGTTAGTACTGTTAGTATTAGTTTGTACCGCCAGTATAAAATAGTTAGTACCATTTAAGAGATATGCATGAGATATTATAGGAAAAGATATGAATTATCTTCTACGCATTTTGTAAGTCTGTTAGGGTTTATCCTTGGTGTATAAAAGGAACCCTACGACATTAGAGAATATATATCTCTCACCATATCTCTCAATCTCATAGTTAGTAATCTGTAATCATTTTAGCAGATTAATATAAAAGTTTAGTTATTAATATTCATTGTTCTTCTTAGCATTATAAGTTAGTTTTCGCAAAACTTATAGTGTTCATAGTCATTGTTTCTCCTGTAGATAGTGTGGAACTATCCATATTGGTTACAAAGCTTAACAGGCTAGAAAGATCTATATTGAATTAGGATCTACATTACAATCTTCTGAAGACTGTTAAAAATAGAATCAAGAGACTCTGTGCTTGAAGCACTAAAGTTCTCATATATTTGCTTCAAAAGAGTCTTCTGAGTCTTCTTTGTGGCATCATTACCACCAAATCTTGTTTGTATAGCAACAAACAAAGTCTTGGCATCCTTGTACTGATTAAATGTTAGTAGATGTTCATTTGGAAGTGCCATTAGTAACATACTTCTTGCCTTCTCATCATTCTTCTTTTAAGTCTTTTCATCAGCAGTTACAGGATCTGGTATTAATATAGTTGAGGAACCATCAGCATTTGTTGTTGTTTGAGCTGCTGGTTTGAATAAGTTTCCATTCTCTATGACATCCCATAGAGCATAGTCTTGTACTTGAAAGTATTGCTCAATCCTTAGTTTGCACATATCATATTCACCCTGTTTGAGAAGGGGCAACTTTGTAGTAGTATTGGTTTGGGTAGTTTCTAGATCCATCTCTTCCTTGTGAGTAAAGAGATCTTCTTGTTAGTTTCTTCTAGATCAAAGTTTCAGAACACAAGCTCTGATATCACTTGTTGATCCCAAACTATGATTGATTCTTTAGCTTGTAAAGAGTATGTTACCTTAAATAAATCCAAAATAACAATGATAAAAACTTTGTGTGTATATTAAAGAGTATGCGGAATCTACTCTTTAATACTTAAAAGAACTATGAATGTAACAGTAAATATGATTGAACAAAGATGTAACAAAAAGCTTTAATATTATTATGATCAATAATACGAGTACTCTGTCTAGTACTAGGGTTTACAACCTTGAAGCTATTACTATTGTATATTCAACTCTATAACCTAGGATCTCCTTTTATACACCAAGGAGTCCTTTACAAGATAACTACAAATCTTCTATAATTCTAATATTATATGCATATCTTTCTAACTAAATGGAATATTAACTGAATAAGTCAATACTTATCACTTCATACGTCTTCATCCCTTTAGCAATCTTAAGTCTTCATGTAGCAGTCTTAACTCCTTCAGCAGTGTTAAGTTAGTACTGGCAGTACTAAATTTCTTCTAGGAGTACTAACTAGTTAGTACTGGCAGTTGTAATCTTGAGCAGTACTAAGTCTTCAGCTTGGCAGTACTAAGTATATAAGTTTAATTCACAACAGGTTAGGATGAAGAATGATATAGGGTAGGGATCTTCTAACTTTTACCAATAGTAATAAACCAACAAGGTAGTTGAGACATGCATACATGACCGTAATGACGGAATAGACATACATGCTTGATCACATCCTCATTCGCGTAAAACCCATGGTTAATGATTAGGAAAGGGAATTAAATTGTTGTTAAACAAAAATTACAAAACAAATAGACTAGGTCCAAGATATAAGTTGCTAAACACCTTTTCCCGACCATTACCATGATAAAGATACAACTATATACAAACATCTTGATTATTGATAAAAAACAACAACCTAAGTTGGCATTCTCGTAACGGTCAACTTCCCAATCATCTCATACTTTACAAACTTTTACAAGACAAGTGGCGATATCTACCACTTTATATAATACTCTACATCGTTGACTTTTAAGATGTATCAACGAATAATCGATCCTTCATATAATTCCTTCGGTCTAAGCTCTTGCGGTTATCTCCAAACTTTCCTTCTCTTTTTTATTGTGATTTTTTAATTTTTTTAATTTTTTTGCTAAACTATACCGCGAAACTCGGTGTAATTTCACCATCTTCATGATCATAATAACTCCAGATAATTCATTCGGTAATTCTTCGTTCTTCGGATATACCAATAATTGTGTTGGCAGTAAAAATACATGAGTTTTGACTACTTTATACAAACCCATTTGCAATGTGCAAAACTCTTCCCAACCGTACCAAAGATAGAAAATTGACACAAGACTCGGAAAATACATACTTTACACTTTAAGCAACTAGCAACTGATAAATGGACATAATCTAACAGGGTAGGCTAAGGTGTAAAGGTGTAACAAAATTGATAGTTGGTGTAATTCCTAAAGGATTGGCTCTACGGGTTGTTCTATGGGTATCTTACTCTTAAGGTAAGAGTAAACAAAGGGTTTATACGGGGGTTAACTAACCAGTGTAGTTAGTTAATAAAACAACATGTATAGGCTTTTGGGGTGTAATCCTAAAAATTTACCAATTTAAACAAGTTACTCCATCTAAATCCATAGTACTCATTATTGTGGTCTCGAATAGATATACCAAGCCAAGTTCTAAAGTCTACAACATCATTGACACACTCATATTTTTGTGGAATTTGGGTAAACATTTAGAAACGGATAAGGTTAAATCCTCACAATATCTAACAAGGGTTATTGTGTGCAGGTTATGTATCAAGTAATTTCACAAATGTATGCTTGAATTTTTTTAAATTTAAGCATAATTTAAGCATTTTAGTGTGAAAAATTAGGATAAGTATACATTCTAATTCCCATCCCCCACTTGAATTATACTACGTCCTCGTTGTATAGATAAAACATTAAATACAATAATTAAAAAGAATTAGAATGAGAAACTCTTCTGATGTTTTGCTCGGTAGATTCTCCATGTTAAGTTCATGTTAGGAACACGAAAGTATCGGTCACTTCCATAGATAACAGTCGTTAGCTCGTTAAGTAATTTTTGGAAACTTACATAGTTAGTTAGCCAAAAGCCCATGGATAAACCCATGAAGGCCCAATCCCACAATCCATTGTAAGTATATAAACACCTCTCCATGCCTTGGAGAGGTGGTTGGTTAGTTGTATTTTTCACATAGTTAAGGCATTTCTTTTCTTTTACTTTCTCTCACTAGAAATACTTCATTCCTTCCCACTTTCTCTCTCTAATTCTTGTTGTTAAAGATTACTCATATTCTTCAATTGGTATCAAGAGCCATGGAGTAGTGTGTTTAATTTTTTTGGTTCGTGTGTTTCTTGCAAAAATCTTCCTTTCTCTTTATTTTTTCCTTGTTTTTGAAGCTATTTATGTACACTAAAAGATAATTCACCTTGGTAAATTTGATCTAGTATCTTTAGGATATAGGTGTACAAGCTTAGAATCAAGAAAAATATTATTTTGTCATCTTTTTGTGTTTGAAAACCTTATAAAGAAAAAAATCTTGATTTTAAATTTTTTGGCTTAAAAACCTTAAAGTTTTTATTTTTCTTGTTCATATAGGCTTAGTAACACTAGTTGTACAAGAATTTTTGTAAAACAACTATCAAAAAGATGTCTTTTTATGTTTTAAAAACTTTGAAATACTCAAAGTACTTCAGATGAAGTATTTAAGTTGTCACGACACGGAATGGAATACGGACTAGAATCGAGACAGAAGAAAGAGAAGCGGACTAATACGATTTATGGAATGTGTTCCATCATTCCTAAACCAAGATGTAGATAGTTAAACGATTCACGTTTAAGGGGTTTCGTAAGAATGTCGGCGATGTTGTCGACGGACGACACTTTTTTGATTGAGATATGTCCTTTCTGGACATTATCACGAAGAAAGTGGTGACGACTTCGATATGTTTGGTTGGCAATGTTTGCACGGGTTTTTGCTAAGATCAATGCGCTATTATTGTCACACATGATTAGGGGACGTCGTCGAGGTCGATTGCGTTGTCGTTAAGAGCTTATTTCATCAGAGTGCTTGTGAATGCCTTTCCGGTGTTACGTATTCGGTTCGATATTGGTTATAGCAAGAGGGTTTGTTTCTTAAAGAACCAAGATGTAAACAACATCCCACGACGTACAATTACGCAAGTGTTTTTTCGGTCTAAATATCTCCAGCATGATCGAGTGTATTTAATACTATTTCTATGACGGTCCCTTTAGGATACCATAATCCTAACTGCGTAGTGGCTTTAATGTATCGAAGATAGCTTACGCTTAAGGTAAGAGGTTTTGGGAGCCTTTGGAAGCGGGCACAAGGCAGACACTAAACATGATATCGGGCCTATTGCCGTTAGGGATAATTAAATATCCTATCATGCTCTCAATACTTGGTACTATTACGACTCATACTCTTCGTCTTTCGTGGTTTGGTATCGGATGGACATGGGGGTTTTCTTTTTGGTTTGATTCATCCTATGCTAAAATTTCTTTTGCATTTCTTTAATATATTTAGAATGATTTATAGAAGTGTCAATCTTCTATTTGTTTTTTTTGTAGTCAAGAGAAGTTAAGTTAACCATCATGCTCATCACGAACTCGTCATGCATGATTTTGGCAAATTCATCACACATGTCTTGACAAGTCAGAGCCGAATATAATGTTGTCGACTATACTTTAAACGAAGTTGAGGTCTTGAACTTTTTGTTTTGGTAAAAGTGTGTTTTACCATTCTTATTTTGTATTCATGTTTAATGAGAAAGCTTTTCATACAGTGTACAAGCTTTGGGTGCTTGTTTATGACCATATAATGCTTTTTAAGTTTATTTCAAAGTCAATGAATCCTGGAGGTTGTGCCATATATACCTTCTCATTGATAAAACCGTCGCACTCTTTACATCCATTTGGAATAACTTAAAATCTAAAGCACAAGCATAAGCTAATAGTATCCTAATCGACTTAAGTTAGAACTGGGCTAAGTTTCATCATAATCGATGCACTATTATTGATTATGCCTGAGCAAACTAACATATTCCTTATTTCGAGAAAACAATTCCATTCCGTCTAATTATTTCTAAAACACCCCATCTTTGTTATGATTGTATATTCCTAGGTTGTTGGAACTAACTCCCAAACTGTCGTTAGCAATGAATTATTTAATTCTTCTTGCAAGGGACTATCAATTTAATCCGTTAAATGTTTCATTCAATTCTTAGGTTCTATAGTTGATACTTAAAAAAAAAGAGATTACTTTGCTTGTGGGCTTGTAATCTAAGGGTTCTTTGGTTATGGGTTTCCTAGACATTTTTAATGGATGGTTCTTAGACTCCTTACATATTGAACTATTTCGTTATATCTTTAAAGTTTATCCTAATTCTATTTTCTAGGTGTGGACGCGCGGCCGGCGTTCTCATGCCTCTGCCCCCGGCCATCCGATGACTGCGTCGCAATCTTGTCCCAGTATCCGACACTCACACCATCCTTCGCGGTGGTCGCGGACCGCGTGACGCGGTGCGCTCCCCCGCAGTGCCCGGCTCCCCGCCCTTTGGCGCTTCCCCCGTCGTCGCGCGTTCGCGCGCCCCGGCGTCCCACCCGTGCCCATTTGCTTGTTTGGCGCTCCCGCCCGATGCACCTGTAAGGCTTTAATTTCTTTGTGCTCGTATCCACATTCTTCTGTTCATCGCCACCTGACCTGGCTACTTTCGGGCGCCATATCCTTCCTCCTTGTTTGGCTAGTACTTTTCGTTGGTTCTCTAAATGAGCCACTTGCCATTCCAAAACAATCTTATCGCTCACATCTAGAGTAGGTTTTCCTACTTTTAAGAGTTCGAGGTGTTTTTCCTAAGATGGATCTAATTAGGATTCGGTTGAGAATGTATGTTAAAGTATCTGCTGCGTTACACCAAAACTTTTGTGGTAACGATTGCTCATTTAACATAGTCCTACTCATTTCTTGAAGTGTCCTATTTTTCCTTCAACCACGCCATTTGATTAAGGAGTGCGTGGGGCTGAGAAGTTATGTGTAATTCCATTGGCATTACAGAACTCTCCAATATTGCAACATCATTATTAATTCCTTATTGTGGTCAGTTTTTATTGACTCTGTTGTACATCTAATTGGTCTTGAATTTTTTACTAATATCCGATTAATGATGAAGGCTTCAGTTTTATCTTTAAGGAATTAGTCAGTATACCTAGAGTAGTCATTAACTATGATTTTAGGTTGTAGCGATTTCTAGTAACTCCGTACGGCAGATGGACCGAAGAGATCCATATGAAGGAGTTCTAAGCATTTAGTCGTGGAGACTATATTCTTAGCTTTGTGACTAGCGTGAGCTTGTTTTCCAATTTTACAAGCATCACATAAGTGTTGATCAAAGTTAATCTTAGGTAAGTTTCTAACTAATTCCTTAGATTCTAATGATTGAATGAGACGCATATTTGGTGACCTTAATTCTCTATGCAAACGTGGAGTTTCATCAATCGTTGCAGAGACAAATTTTGTATTTGGCTTATTTCTATTTCATCACATATAAGCCTTTCTTCCTAATACCTCTACCTATAACCTTACCATCCTTAGTGATTTCACTATCATGTTCAAAAAAAGTTACTCTACACTTATTATCACATATTTTTCCTATACTTAACAAGTTGAATCTTAGGTTTTCCACATGTTCTACATTATCTATTTTGAGATAGTCATTCGAAATCGTACCTTTGCCAATGATGTTATCGCGAAGATTGCTACAAAAAATGACATTACCTCCATTGTATGCCTTGTAGCTTGAGAATAGATTTTGGTTACCCGTTATATGTTTGGAGCATCCGCTATCCTTTATCTACTCATCGAGTTCTAAGTTGACTCCAAGGCATATCTATTTATATAAGGCAATACCTTAAACATTTGGTCCCCAATATCTCATGGGTCCAAAGTTGTTAGTGCTAAACATCCTTTGCATTTGTTGGGATGTGGGAATGGAAGACACATTTCCCATGGCATGTAACTTTGACGTTGGAAATTGTTCCAAGTTATAGGAAAGCCACGAAGTTGATTTTGTCAACCAACATTTATTTTTGGTTGCGGTGTCTTAGGACGAGGATAATTATTGATGACCCTTCTAGGTGGTGGAGTTTTTGATCTAAAATTAGGTTTTGAAAATCCAACTACGGGTTTTGACAATGGCTTGTAAAAATGTTTAACTTCATAATTACTAGCAACGGTAACTTTGACATTGTTTACTATTATGTGTTTTGGTCTAAGACCCAAAATAGATTTTTGATAAGAACACTTTTTCAGGATAGACATAATGCTGTCGGGTCCTATAATTATTTTAGGGGCCGCTGTAGAATATAGGTGCATATTTTGAGACTCCATAGAGGAAGCCTTTTTCTGATTTTCTACAAAATTTTATTTCTTTTGTTCCACTAGATGATGCTTCAAATGAGCTAAACCCTAAACCTAATTTTTCACCGGAGGGTTTGATTGCTTAGCATTTCAATTAGACAATGTGTACTCTTTTCAAATTTATTTAATCTAATGGCTTCCTCTTTGAGTTTTTCATTCTCAACTTTAAGCATATGACATTTTATACATTCGAGATCAACTCCCTTATTTTTCTCGAGTGTAGACACTTTTTCTTTTAGAATACTAAGTTCCTTTTCTAAACTATTATTAGTAGGTTTTAATCTTTTGGTTTTAGTGATTATCTTTAAACTTATTTTGCATATTTTATCATATTCATTATCTAAAACTAAATCATCTATTGATGAGTTTTCATCACTAAAATAAGAAGATTCAGAACATACCTCACTTGATGCTTAAGCTACAAGACACGTTTCGTCTTTGACCTTCTCATCATCTTCTTCACCGCTATCACTCCAAGAACCTCTAACAAAATAAGAGGGACACTCAAGTATCTGACTGGAAGCTTGCCAATTACTAAGGGGGAATAACTGTATATATGAGAACATTCATCCTCTTTCATACTTCCAAAGAAAACAGTGCTCTTTGAGTGGTTAGGATGGAGACCAGAACAAGCATTGAATTCATCAAGATCCCTTTTAATAACACCAACACAGGTTGTATCACCATGACACATGACTAACAAATCATTAGCAAAACAAACATGAGACACTTTAAGGCTCTTACATCCAAAATGGTATTGAAATAGTGGCTCTTTATTAAATTCTCTCAGCATTATTAAAAAAAGACCTCCATGATTAGAGTAAAGAGGTAAGGGGAAATAAGGTACCCTTGTTTAAGACCTCTCACACCTTTGAAGTAACCAACCCCGTCACCATTAATGTTTAGAGTAAAAGCTACAGTAGTTACACATTGCATGATCCAATTCACCATTTTCCTAGGAAATCCAAAACAAATAAGAACATTCTGTAGGAAGCCCCAATTAACAGTATCATAGGCTTTTTGAATATCTATTTTAAAAGCCACCCTTTTGGACCTCCTTTTCTATTATACCCTTTAATATTTTCTTGAGTAAGAAGGATATTATCTTGAATGTGCCTTCCAGGTATGAAAGCACTTTGATTGCAGCTCACGAGGCTTTTAAAAGAAACCTTAATTCTGTTTGTTAAGACCTTACTGATACACTAATATAGAACATTGCAACATGCAGTGGGTCTAAAATCAGTGACTATGCTTGGAGTTTGAATCTTAGGTATCAAACAAATCAGAGTAGCATTCAACTCACCTAGCATTTTACCAAAAGAGAAAAACTCCTTAACTGCTTTATAAGTATCCACCCCTACAATATTCTAAGCTTGTTTGAAAAAGGCTGCAGTGAAACCATCTGGCCCAGGAGCTTTTGAATAATCAATATCAAACATTGCTCTCTTAATTTCAACATCAGAAATACTAGAAATCATTTTGTCAGCAGCATCAGGACTGAGCTTCCTTCTAAACAAAGTTTCACTTGAAATAATATCTTGGACATGATAAGAAGATCCAAGAAACTTCTCAAAATGTTTTAGAAATAGCTTAGGAATCTGATCGTGCTCATAGGAAATCCCACTATCATCACATAAAGAGAACACTTTACTCCTATTACTCTTTCCTTTCAGAACACTACGGAAGTATTTATTGTTTTTATCACCATCAAAAGCCCATTTAATCTTTGCTTGCTGATTGTAAAAACTTTCCTCATCAATTTCAGCTTTACAAAAATCATCCACCAATTGGTTCTGAAATCTTAGGTGAAATGTTTATATGGCATCAGCATCAATAGATGACTGACTTCTTGAAGTTGTTGCCTTAAGTTTTCCCACTTTTTGAATATTTCCTTTTACTACAATCCTAACCTATTTTGAGGGGTCTTTAAGACTCTTCAGCTTTTCACGACTTGATACTAACTGTACTCCTTGAAATTCTGCTCCCATTTTCTTTCACAATGGGATGAATTATTGCCTTTTAGTAATGTAGTGTAGTAAATCTGAAAGGTTCTAACTTTTTTTTTATCATAGAAGGAACATTATGAATAGACCGGACAATGATAGGGATGATTAAGGAAGAAAGAAACTTTGCATGAGTTGAGGAATCACTTAATATAAATACTTCATATGGACATGACTCTGTCAAGTTTTTAAAGAACTCCAGTACACATTTCCATTTTGACTTTATAAAGGTTTTTTGTCATGTTAAATTTGTAGAACCAGAGCTACAAATTTCCTCCTCCACTTAATAGTTTTAAAGTAGTCTTGAAAATCTATCATATCAGAAGTCATAATAGAAAGACCACATGAATGCTCCTTAGGATTCAAGATAACATTCATGTCACCAACAATGCACCAAGGGTTCCCATGGGTAAATCTGTTATCATTAATTAGGACTTTCCAAAGATCTCTTCTATTCAATACCTTAATTTACCGCATAACAAAAAGGAAAAATAGCACTTTTATTTAAACTTAGAGCACTGATTATACAAAAAGAAACTTGTTTGCCTTGTCGCAGTTTGGAAATCGGTTTCATTATCCCAACCAATCAAAATTCTACCATCCTTTTTATCGCAAACTCCATATTAGAAAACCCATTCCTTAGTCTTTAAAACTCTTTTATCTATGATCATTGTGGTAGCTTTTTTCTTTTTAGTCTTTTTCCAATACAACACAAAACCGGAATTTTTTCAATTGATTTACTAAATGCTTAACCTCTTTTTGATTACAAGGGTATTCATACCCCTGTATAGTCCATGATACACAATTTTCTAATCCATTATACTGGTCATTGTAGAACTATTTCCCTTAACCTCATTCTCCTCTGTTTTTCTCTACTGATATTATAAGTTCCCTATAGGATAGAAAAGTAGATACTTCTTCACCATCTCCTCCCCAGAGATGCTGGCAATTTGTGGCTTGTGGTTTTTGATACTTGGACACACACACCACTCCCCCCGCGGCGGCCTACCCCCGGCCCCGCCCCCATCCTTCCCGCCTCCCCTGCGTCCCTCCCCCCCCCCCGAACCACGGCTGCTATCGGCCCCGCCGCTCACCATCTTGGATCCGCCTCCGCCCTCCGGACTTCGCGCTCCCGTCCGCGCCCCTCCCGGGGCCGACTCTTCCCCGCCCGCGCGTCGCCCCGTTCGGTCTGCGCACTCCCCGCCACCGCTCACCCCCCCTGGAACCTGCCCGCACCTCCCCACCCCCAGACACGGCCCACTGCTTCCCGACCAAGCCCCGCTCCTGACCCCGACCGGTCCGCCTCCCGCCACCTGCGGCGCCACCGTCCGCACCTGCGGCCCCTAGCCGGCTTGGCCCTTGGTGGGACAATATGGATGTGCTGTACCTCCTGTCTCGCGTGCATCCACCCCCGAACCGTCATCCACAACTTCGACAACCGGACTGCACCCCTCCCCGCTATACGTTCGCCCTCGTCTCGCCAGCGCGCGCAGCTCCCGCCCCCTATCACCGCTCCAAACACGATCGCACCACGCCGGTGGGTTTGCGGACCTCTGACGATCGCCTCGAGACACTGGCGCTCACAGCCACCGTGTGCGCCGGCAGCTCGGGACGGCGCGGCCAGCCGCTCATGCGTCCGAGTCCCGCCCCGCCACGCGTTAACGCCAAAACCCGCCCCCCCCCCCGACCCCCCCGCTATTCTGAGCTTCCCACCCCACCCCACCGTCGGTCCCGCCCTCGCGCCCCCACCCGAACCATCCAGCCCCGCCGTG
This sequence comes from Tanacetum coccineum, assembly GCA_026074375.1. Lineage (NCBI taxonomy): Eukaryota > Viridiplantae > Streptophyta > Magnoliopsida > Asterales > Asteraceae > Tanacetum > Tanacetum coccineum. The sequence continues at coordinate 40,752 of BQNB010012604.1, forward strand.
CTCTCCGTCGACCTCGCGGCCGCCGCCGCCGCTCACGCGCCCTGCGCCCCGTGCGCCCCCCCCCCCGCCCCCCGGCACCCCGTCCGTGCCCACCTCGTTCCCTACCGGCCCCCCTCTTACCCTGCCGACAGCCTAGCCTCGCCATCGCCTGCGCCCGGCCACGACCGTGCACCCTCGCCCCCCACACTATTCTCGTGGGACAGACCCCTCCGGCGCGACCACCCTCGCCCGCCCACTGGGCGCCGCCGCACCCCAGCGTCCCCGCCCCGTCCCCCTGCGCATACCCCCGCCCGTCCCGCAAGACCCCCCCCCCAGGCCCTCCACCCACACCACTCAGCGCGCGCCCCGCCCCCCGCGGGGCCCTGGCCCGGCCACTCCCCCCTCCGTCCCCCGTGGCGCCGCTCCCCCCCCCCCGGCAACTGAACTGCGGACAACCTCGAGCCCCGCGCCGCTACGGTTGCACTGACCCCCGCGGGATCGACCCTGCACGCGCGGCCCGTCCGCCCCGGACCCGCATGGCCAACCCCCCCCCCCCCCCCCCCACAGACCACCGCCCCCCCCCTGCCGTCCTATAAGCGCCGCCACCACCCCCATACTTCCCGGCCGCGCACACCTTACTTCCAACCACGGACAGCTGGTCCCCCCCCCCCAACCGCCGCCCCGGGACTCTCTGCATGTGTTCCTCACACAGCACGGGTATGTCCCTGGCTACGCGTAACAAGAACCGCGCACCCTCCATTCCCCTCATCCCCCCGAGTAATGTCAGCCGGCACCGACACCCGCCTCGCTGACCGCCCGGGTCCCCCCCCCCGGAGCTTCCCGCCACCCCCCTTACTGTCCGCGAAGCCACGCCCCCCCCCCACCGCCCCCCCCCCCCCCGCGCCACCACCCGGTCTCGCCACCCCCCCCCTAGGGCAGACACTCTGCCTTCCCACACTCCGCCGCGCAACCCATCGCCGCCCCCCCGCGGTAGCCGCAGCCATGATATCCACCCGGACCGCCGGCCGCCTCGGGATCCCCCCCCCCACCCCCCCTCGCCTCGGCAATCGAAACCACCGCCCGGCCCCACTCGGCGGCCGTCGACCCAACACACTAGACTACTGCCAAACTCCCGCTCCGCACCGCCGTCTCACCCCATTCGGCTAGCGCAGTACGCACCGCACCCCACCGCTGCCCCGCGCCATCCCACGCCGTCGCCCGCCCCCCCAAGCCGCCCACATACCCCCCCACCCCCCCCTGCCACGAACTCCCGCACGCCACGGCCCCATCCCTCGGGGGTCCTGGGCTCTCACCCCTCCCCCCTCGTCCCCGGCCGCTCCACCCCCACCATCTTCCATGCGACACTTCCCCCTCATGGCCCGGCCGGGGCGCACCCCCACCACTTCGCCCCGCGCCCCGCCCCCAACCCCCCCCGGCCACACTCGCCGGGCCTCCCGCAACAGCTCTGCCCTCATTCCGCATTCTCTGCTCTCACACCTCCCCCTCTTACCGTCGCGGCCCTCGGCCCCGCCGCTTGGCTACCCACCTCGCCCGCCCCCCAATTCGGCCCCCACACACTTTTCTAAACAACATTCAACACCATCTACTTTCCCCTGCGCTCCCTTACCGGCTTCCCTACCTCCACCACGTCCTCGTCCTGACTCTCGCCCCGTTGCGCCCCCGCCCCTCCTCCCTCGACTACTAGGCTCCCACTCTTTCGGACCAACCTTCCCCTCCCCTGCTCCCGATCACTCCGCCCACCCATTGTCCAGTCGCCTCCTCCGCATCTTCTTCTTACGACGCCCTCTACCTTACTCCCCCGCCCCCCCTCCATATTCTATCACATATGCATACTTATGACCCAATCCCATTTCCCCCTCCCTTCGTCATGCTCCGCCCACCGCCTGCCACCTCCCCCCTACCGGTCGCCCCCTCGCACTCAGCCTCACACCACGGTCCGCCCCCGCTCTACATCTCCCAGACCGGACTCCGCTCTACCCTCTCCCCCCCCCCCCTCTGCGTCACCATACCCGTGTCCTCGTGACTCGCCCCCTTCCCCTTCCATGTGATCTCTAAAGTCGGGTATCGTACGCCCCTTAGCTATCTTTTTTGCCGTTCTGTCATCCTCCTATCTCCTTCCGCCGCACCAACTGCCTTTGCATACTGCTCCTTCCCCTCTGCCCTGCCCTTCCGCTCCCCACGTCTTACACCCTCCACAATAGGGCTTATTCATATGGACAGAACCTAATTATCAAAAAAATCATTCTATGGATCTAATATGTCTTTTTAGGAATCTTACCCTTATATCAGCAGTTCCATTCACAGTTCCTGGCATTGTCCCTCTCCGTCAAGCATCATCCCGCCACTTGCTCTTCTCGCCTCCTCTCCAAGACCGTGATACACCGCGCTCTCCCGGCGGCCTTCTACCCGCCTCCCCCTCGCTTTGACACTCTCATCCTAACTGATCCTCCTCATCTACACTCCACCAGCTTCTCGACCCCGCCCCTCGTGCCGCTCCTACTGCTGCCTATCCACACCCTGCGCTACCACCCACCCTCGGCCAGGCTATACCCCGGAAGCCCCAGGTACCCCCCCCGCGCCCCCCCCCCCCCCCCCCAGCCGACCCCCCTGTAGCGCGCGTCCTCTCCCCCGCCTCCCGCCCCGCCTCCCGGTCAGCCCCCCCTCGGACTGTGGCCCCGCCTCCGATCTCCTCGGCCCCCCCTCCGTGTCGCCCACGGGGGCCCTCCTCCCCCTCCCTGCTTGCTAGCCAACTTCCCCACCGCCTTTCCCTCACCCCTAGGTCTGCCTCCCCTAGTATTTATTTTTGTCCAATCATTTACCAAGTTGGGCGGGCTTCCAGCCACACACATCCAGGTGCCCGCCGCGGCCGCTCCCTTCGGCTCCGCCCCCCCCCGCACCCTGCCGATTCGACACTCTTTGTGATGCAAATTATACGTTTGTATATCCCCTTCTCCTACCATGAACATCCCCTTATACCCGACACCCACTCCCCCTCCTCTTCCGCCCCCCCGTCGCGATCCCCCCCTCTTCCACCCGTTCTTCCAACTCCCTCACCCCCCTCGGTCCTCATTCACGGCCCACCCCTCCCTCCCTCCGACTTAACTCCCCCCCCCCCCCGCGGCCCCCCTGTACGCGCCCCCCGCCCCCCCCCCCCGTTCCCCCGCCCCGCGATCCCGCCGCCGCCCGCCCTCCGGCGGGGCCGCCCCCAGCCCCCCAATTTCTCACCGCCCCCGCGCCCCGTTTCTGGGCGGGCGTTCAGACTTTCCCCCCCACCCTACACGCAACTCGAGAGATGGCATATGGCACCCCAACTGACGGGCCGCAGAACCGCAGCCCGCCACCCCCCGCCATAACCCCCAAGGGGAATAGCGCCACCTAGAACACAACATAGAACCGAGGACACGACAGCCAGAGAAAGCCAAACCGGAAAGAGAGCAAACCCTCCCCGCAAGAGAAAGAAGTCGGCCCAGAGAGCAACTGCATACGCGATACCTCTTGCAGAAAGCCGGGCGAGGTTGCACCCCACCCTATCACGGGAACCGTCGCAACTCGCGCAATAACTCGGCGAGCACATGGCAGACAGATATACGCCCCCGCCCGGCCCCCAACCCCCTCCTAAAGACCACCCAGAGGCAACCCGTCTCCCGGGACAACCACGCCCTCACCACCTTCGACGGGCGCCAGCGCTGCTTCGTGGCGGCAAACCGCCCCCCCCCTGACCCCCAGAGCCCCACCAACCAGAATGCACCCCGCGCGATACCCCCCCAACAAGCAAGACACACGAAGCAAGCGGCGCCCCCCCCGCGCCCCCCCCCCCCCCCCCCCCCCCCCCCCCCGCCCCGCGCGTGTCTCCGCCTGCCCCTGCCGCACGCCCCCCCCCCACGCCGCCCCCCCCCCCCCCCCGCCCCAACCGCTCCCCATTCCCACCCCCCCCGCCGCCCCCCCCCTCTTCCAGCACAACTCTGCGCACTCACACAACACTGGCCTCCTCTCTCCCCGCCGGCCCCTCCCCGCCACTCCTCTCCCCTTCCTACCCCCCCAGACCCGCACTCCGTACCCGCCCCACGGCACCCCGCCCGCAACTCCTCGGCGCCCCCCCCACCCCGCCCCCGCCATCACGCTACGGGCGACACCCTCCTTCCTTTCCAACCTCCCCTCCGCCCCCCGCTCCTCCCCCGCCGCCGCCCATGCACCCCGCGTCCCGCGCACCCCTTGAGGCCCCCGCCCCCCCGGCCCCACCCCGCCCGCGCCCCCGCGCACCATCCCCCCACCCCCTCCCCCCCCCCCCATGGGTGCCGCGCCGCCACCCGCCCGTCCCCGCGCCGGATCGCGCCCCTCTTGGCGCCGGCCCCTCCCCCCGCCCCCCCCCCTTCCCGGCGCCGCGCAGCCGATATGCCTTACATTGTTCAATGGGGGGTGGCGCACTACTTAACGTATTTTCGCGCCCCCCCTCCCCTCCCTCCCTGCTTCTCCGACCGCCCCTCGCTCCCCACCCCGCCCCCGCCCGGCGCCGAGGCTCTCCGATAACAAATCCGGAACACACACGCGGGCTCTTCCCCAACACAGGGAGCCGACGCGCTCGACACCCCCCTCCATGCCGGCAAGCCGACACGCGGACCCATGTCCCGCACCCTAACTGGCCCCCCTTCCGCCGACCCCCCCCGGCCCACATATAGAGATACTTCCCCCCCCGGCTGCGCTCCCACTCCGCCGAACAGGCCTCCGTTCCGGGGCACCCACACATTTGGGTAGTTTCTTTACCACATAAATCCCGTGGGCAGGCCTCCCGCCTGCAAGCCTGCGTATCCATATTATCCTACCACCGACCATCCACCAACCTACCTTAAGCTAAGCATCGAAGTACTGGCCACCAGCACCTATGCTGTAGCGAGCCGCAACCAACGTCCGACAATACGCCCTGGAACGACTACGCAGCCCCAACCCCATGTCCCTCTGTGACCTCTCCCACCAACACGTCCCGGAACCCGTCTCTCCCCTACCCTGTATCCTCCACCTACAACGTGTTCCCCCCTCCCCCCCCCATCCTGTATCGAGCCGCCCCGCCTATTCTAGCCCCCTACCTTGGTTCCCCGATTGCCCTTCCCCCACCCCCACCCACCCCCCCCCACTCCCCACCCCCCGCACCCCCACTCCCCCACCGCCCGCATCGCCCCCCCCCCCCCCCTCGGGCCTGGGCTCCTCGCTTGCTGGGTCGGTGTTGGAGTATGTGCACGTTTGCCCCCCCCCCCCCCCGCGGCGCCTCCCCCTCCGTCCCCCCCCCCCCCGCCCGGCCCTCGATCTCCCCCCCGGGGACGAAACGCTTCAGCCCGCGCGTCTCTCCCCGGGGCACCCGCCGCCCCGAGCAATGCGCCCGGCCGGGCCCAACCCCCCGGGACCTCCTCACAGACACTCCAGCCCAGCCGCCCCCATCAGCCTCCCCTAGTCTCAACCGCGACCCCGTCTAAGGAAAAGTTACCTCCCCTTTTCACCGCCCAGATGGGGCCCAAGTCCAGATAGCCACCAGGCGCTTGCCCCCACCCGCCCCCGGACCACCCGGCACCGGGGCCGCCAGCCCCCTCCCCCCCCTGCTCCCCCTCGCCCCCCTCCGGGCGCACCAGACGCCCCCAACCAACCTCCCGCGAGACCCCTCGCCCCCTCGGCTCGCTCCTGCACCCCAACCCCCGCCTCCCCCCCTCCCCCCGGGCCTCGCCGTGCTCCCCCCCCCCTACCCCCATACATCCCGCAAACCCGCCCTTCTCCCCGCCACTCGCTGGCCCACGCCCTTCTGCGGCGCCTTTCCGTCCTCGCCTCGCGTCTCTCCCTCCGGTCACCTCCCCCTCTCCTCCCACCCTTCCCGCCACGACTTCGACGCCTCCCCCCCCCCACCTGCTCAACACTAGCCGGCCGTCCCTTCTACCCGGCCTCGCCCCGCACGCCCGTGCCCTCTCCGTCCCCTCCTGGGGCTCCTCCTCAGCGGCCCTCGTCTCCTCGCCCCAGACCCCTTGGGCCGCCCCGCCCCCTCCTTCGACTTCCGCGCGTTCCCCCAAGTCGTATTGGTCCCGCGCGGCTCCCTCTCTCTCCCCCGCACTCTGCCCACGGCGCGTCCCGGCGCACCCTCCTCGCCTCTAGGAGGCCCCCCACGTCGCGCCGGGTACTCGCCCCCCACTCTCTCGCGCCCCCGGCTCGCCCTCCGGCCCCCCGTCCGCTCGTCCCTCCGTGTTTCGCTTCCTCGACGATCCGTCTGGTAAGTTGGCATTTTTTAGAGGTCGCACTTCTGCTCATTATCCAAGTCCTTCGGCTCTCGTCACCGACCGTGCTTGCCTCTGGTCGTTCCCCCGTTGGCGCGTGACGGGGCGGCACCCTCCGGCCCCGTCCGTCCCGCGCTGCTTCCTAAGGCCCCGGCAGGGGATCGGTTAATTCTTGGATTCTCCCGAGGCGCCTCCGCCCGCTTCTCCACAGTCTTGTCGCGATTGCTATTCTCTGGGGTTTGCCCCGTCCGCTCCCTCCTCTGCCCCGCCGCGCTCTCACCTACACCTTTCGTCCTCTGCCACCCCCTGTGGGGGGTTTATATATTGCGTCATATGCTCCACAATAGCCCCCCGCCCGCCTCAGCCCCCCTCTCGGCCTCCCAGGGCGCCTCAGGCCTTCTCGCACTCCCGCCGCCCGGCCCCATCGTGACTCTGACCCCCCCTGCCGCCGCCTGCGCGTTCCGCCCAGCTGCGTGCCGTCGCGCGCTGTCACCCCACTCCCTCCGCTCATCGCCAGCTACGCCTCCCGCGGCCGCCCCAACCGGCCCCGCCCGTTTTGTTTCCTCCCGCGTTATGTGTCTTGGCCGCCACTTCGCTCCGTCTCCTGCGTCGCGGCCCTCTCTCCCCGCCGCGGCGTCGCCGAGTAAGGAATGCACAAACCTTTCTGCGTCTTCCGGGGGTGGTACCCTTCCGTATCTCCGTCCGCCTTCGTTCGTTCACATGCTATGCGCGGTTTTCGCGCCGCCTTGTCTCGGATGCGTTCCACGGGCGTCCCCGCTCCGTCCCGCTGGTGGTCCCCCGGCCGTCTTACACCGCCCATGACCCGCGTGCCCCTCCCTCGGGCTTCACACAGGGCTCATTCGGGCTTGACTCCTCTCCCTACAACATCATGCACTCCGCTTCAGCGTGGAGTATGTAATAATGGAAAGGACTGACCAACACATGTTTCCACCGCTTGCGCTACAAGATACTGCGGGGCGTAGGTCGGTATCAACCGCGATCTTTTTCGTCCCTCTACATCTGTGACGTTTTCGCGCGTTGCCGTTTCCTGCTCTTCAAGCGCGCCCGTCACTGCTCTCCCCTTCATCCCCTTTGCGCTCTGTTTTTGGATAGTCTCACTGCGCAGTTGTTCATTATTCTACTTGCAAAACCATCTCTTCTACTTGGCAATAGCATTAGGAATGAAGGAGGAAGAGCTCCTAATAACAAAAGAAAAGAATATAAGAAAAGGCAAGTGGATGCTGATAGCCAAATCAATCAAGATGTGGGTAGTAAAGCCCAGAATAATAATTGTAATATGAAGGGAAAGGGTGTAGAGGAGATAAGAAGTTCTGCAAATAATTTTTCCATACTTAATTCCCTCCCTAAAGACAATGATCAAGAGATAAGGATTCTGAAGGGGAGAATGATTGTAGATGAATTCCTGAATAAAAATTTGCAACCTAATCTAATTGAATCTATGACTTGGTCAAAGTATATGATTCATTATTTCAAGGAAAAATGGGAAAGTGATAAACAAAATGAAAATAATGAAGGAATAGAGGTGGAGGAGGTGGAAGATGTTTCTAATTCTTCTAGAGGAACTAAGAATTTCATAGAGAAAAATGAGGTGAATGGTATAGAGGGAAATGTTCTCAATGAAAATGTTTTTGGAATTTAAAATTGGTATCTGGAATATCAGGGGTATGAATACCCTTGATAAGCAAAAAGAGGTTATGAATTTAGTATTCAGTGAAAAAATTCAGGTTTGTGTTGTTTTGGAAACTAGACTAAAAAGAAAAAAGCTACACAAGATCTGTGATAAAGTGTTTAAAGACTAGGAATGGGTTTCTAATATGGAGGTTTGCAATAAAGGATTGTTGGATTTTGATTGGTTTGGATAATGAAAACGATGTTCAAATTCTGCAAAAGGCAACGTCAAGTTGTTTTTGGATCAGTGTGTCTAAGTTTAAATTTAAGTGCTATTTTTCTTTTGTGTATGCGGTTAATGAAGGTATTGATAGAAGAGATCTTTGGAAAGTCCTAATTAATGATAACAGATTTACCCATGGGAACCCTTGGTGCATTGTTGGTGACATGAATGTTATCTTGAATCCTAAGGAGCATTCATGTGGTCCTTCTATTATGACTTCTGATATGATAGATTGTCAAAGACTATTAATTACTATTGAAGTGGGAGGTTATTTTGTAGCTTGGTCTACATTTTACATGGGACAAAAAAACCTTTTTAAAGTCAAATTATGGAGAAGGTGATGGAAAGTTTTTTAAAATAATTGACAGTAGGTCATGTCCAATGAATATTTTATTAAGTGTTTTTTAAGCTCATGCAAAGTTTTTCTTATATCATCCCTTGTTCATTGTGCCTGCTATTCTTTATTGATCTTCTAATTTAAAAAAGAAAGTTAAATCCTTCAGATTTTCTAACTACATTACTAGAAAGCAAGAATTCATCCAAATTGTAAAAGAAAATGGGAGCAGAATATTCAAGGGTACAATATGTATCAAGTGGTGAAAAAGCTAAAGAGTCTTAAAGCCCCTCTAAATAGGTTAGGATGGAGTAATATAAAGGGAAATATATTCAAAAGAGTGGGACAAATTAAAGGGGAAACACTTCAGAAGTGCTGTCAGTATCTATTGATGCCTGATCTTATAAACCATTTCTCTAAGATTGCAGGATAGCCTAATTGGTTGTGGAGGGATTTTTGTTAAAGCTGAAGTGATGAGGAAAAGTTTTTACATCGGCAAGTAAAGATTAAATGGCTTTGTGATGCTGATAAAAACAACAAATACTTCTATAGTGTTCTGAAAGGAAAGAGTAATAAGAGTAAAGTGTTCTCTTTATGTGATGATAGTGGGATTTCATATAAGCAAGATCAGATCCCTAAGCTATTTCTGAAACATTTTGAGAAGTTTCTTGGATCTTCTTATCATGTCCAAGATATTATTTCAAGTGAAACTTTGTTTAGAAGGAAGCTCAGTCCTGATGCTGCTGAAAAAATGATTTCTAGTATTTCTGATGCTGAAATTAAGAGAGCAATGTTTGATATTGATGATTTAAAAGATCATGGGCCAGATGGTTTCACTACAGTCTTTTTTAAACAAGCTTGGAATATTGTAGGGGTAGATACTTGTAAAGCAGTTAAGGAGTTTTTCTCTTCTGGTAAAATGCTGGGTGAGTTGAATGCTACTCTGGTTTGTTTGATACCTAAGACTCAAACTCCAAGAAAAGTCACTAATTTTAGACCCATTGCATGTTGCAATGTTCTATATAAGTGTATCAGTAAGGTCTTAACAAACAGAATTAAGTTTTCTCTTAAAAACCTTGTGAGCTGCAATCAAAGTGCTTTCATACCTGGAAGGCACATTCAGGATAATATCCTTCTTACTCAGGAAATTATGAAAGGGTATAATAGAAAAAGAGGTCCAAAAAGGGTGGCTTTTAAAACAGATATTTTGAATAAGCCATGATCTCGTTAATATGGGGCTTCCGCAGAATGTTTTGTTGTTTTGGATTTCATAAGAAAATGGTGAATTGGATCATGCAATGTGTAACTACTGTAGCTTTTACTCTAAACATTAATGGTGAGAGGGTTGGTTACTTCAGAGGTGGGAGAGGTCTTAGACTAGGGTACCCTATTTCCCCTTACCTTTTTACTCTAATCATGGAGGTCTTTTCTTAATAAGTGAGAGAATTAATAAAGGAGCCACTATTTCAATACATTTGGATGTAAGAGCCTTAAAGTGTCTATGTTTGTTTTGCTCAATGATATTGTTGGTATGATGTCAAGGTGATCAACTTTGTTGGGTATTATTAAAGGGCTCTTGATGAATTCAGTGTTTGTTTTGGTCTCCATCCTAACCACTCAAAGAGCACTGTTTTCTTTGGAAGTATGAAAGAGGATGAATGTTCTGCTATAAGTGTTATTCTCCCCTTTGTAGCTGGCAAGCTTCCAGTCAGATACTTGAGTGTCCCTCTTATTTTGTTAGAGGTTCTTGGAGTGATAGCGGTTGAGAATATATTAGAATGTCAAAGACTAAAACGTTTCTTGTATGCTTAAGCACAAGTAGAGGTATGTTCTAATCTTCTTATTTTAGTGATGAAAACTTATCCAATAGATGATTAGTTTAAGATAATGAATATGATTAAAATAAGCAAAATAAGTTTAAGTATATCACTAAAAAACAAACAGCTTAAAAGCCATAGAAATAGTTAGAAAAAGGAATTAGTATTCTAAAAGAAAAAAGTGTTTACACTCGGGAAAAATAAGGGAGTTGATCCTCGGAAAGTGTTAAAAATGTTATCTGTTAAGATTGAGAATGGAACAAACTCAAGAGGAAGCCATTAGATTAAAATAATTTGGAAAAAAAAGCACACATTGTCTAAATGATAATGCTAAGCAATCTAACCACTCCGGTGAAAAATGAAAAATTAGGTTTAGGGTTTTAGCTCCATTTTGAAAGCATCATCAGTGGAACATAAGAAACACCTACAATTTGTGAATGACCCCCCTACACGAAAAAACAGGCCGTCTCCCCCCTCCCAGGCACCTGGCACCCCCGCCCCCCCCCCCCCCCCCCCCCCCGCCGCCTCCCACCTTCCCAATAAACTAGTCCGAGCGCGCGACCCCATTACCTACTCCTCTCAACCGGCCCCCCCGCGCACCCTAAAAGAACCTCTATGGCCCCCGCCCGACCCGCCAGCTGTTATGTCTGGATCTGACCAGCATATAAGTCCCCGTCCCCCGTCCCTCTATCCCCCATACCTATCCTCTCCACCTCCTATCTGTCCACTCGGGTCCCATCCTTCGTCATCACAATCATACACATAATACAGTAAACAATGATCAAAGTTACCGTTTGCTCTTCCCCCCCACCCACGTATCCCTCTTGCTCCCTGCCCTCCCCCTCAATACCTCCCCATTCCTTTACCACAACGCCACACTCGGGACAACCCTTACAGTTGCTCGGCCGCTACCCCCTCTCTCTCCCTTTCTCTACCCCGCCATCCCCGTCTCTAGATCCCTAACTTATCTCCTCCCCTCCATCCCCCCTTGCCACCCCCCACGCGGTACATCTACCTATCCTTATCCCCTCGTCCCACTGCTGCTCCCCCCCACCCGAACCAAAAATTAAATGTTGCGCCCTGTCCACCTTATAACACGCCCCCTTCCTTCCCCAGCTCCCCCCCGGCCCCCCACCTCTTCATCATCCCTTCCCCCGCCCCTGGAACATAATTTCCATCGTCAAAGTCCCAAATCCTCCCGGCCCCCCCCATGTCGGCCGTATCCTATGAGCCGCCGCTCTCCACCCGTCTACCTCCCACCCCCTACTCCCCACCTCTCAAAATGCTTAGGACTGTTTTCACGACCTTACCTCTAACCATCAGTTCGGACATCACCATTGCCCCCTCCCCGACCCGCCTCCTGGGAGGCACCACACTCTTGCCTCTCTCCCCCCTTCCCCCCCCCCCCGGCCCGTTCCTCCCCGCCCCACCCCCCTCCTCCTGACGCCCATCCTGCTCCCGCCCCCCCTCCTCTCCGGCCCCCCACCCATCCCGCTGGCCCCACCGCCCCTCCCTTCCCACCCCATTCCTGAACTCGATGAGTAGAGAATGGCAGCTCAGCCCAGGCCCCCCCCCCCCCCCCCACCCCACTGCACCTCCCCCCATCCTCCTACACCCTATCCCACCCCTCAGCGCGCCCCCCCCCCCCTCCTTCCCCCATACTACTCCTTATTTTCACTCATTGCTCTCTACACCACGGCACCCCTTCCCCCTCCCCCATCTCGGGCTCCCCCCCCCCCCCCCCCCCCCCCCCCCCCCCCCGGTCCCCCCATGTTCATTTTTTGTCAGCACCCATTCCCCCCCCCCCCCCTTACTCACACCGACCTATCCCCCATCCCCCTAACTTGCAGCCCCCAACCTAGGTCCCGACCCCTCCCTCTCCGGACCCCCCCCCCCAGGCGCCGGCTCTCTCTCTCCAAAATAGATAATGGACGAACATGAGGAAAACTAACGATTCACTACCCGCTCCGTTATGATATAGGAAAAATATGTCGTTCTAATCCCTAGCTGCTCTGACGTCATATACTGTTCTTCCACTTCGCAACCCTCGCGTTCCTGTCGCCCTTTGCCACCTCCCCGGCCCCCCCTCCCCTCCACGCGCCCTCCCCCGCGCCGGGCTCACGCCGCGCCCGCTCCGTCGGCCGCTCGCGCCGTCGCACCGGTAGTAGGATGATAATGGCATTCCTATCTGTGTCTCCGATTATTGGTTCATTATGCACCACCTCCGCCCCCACCTCCTCGTTCGTACTCAACCCTCCCCTCCCCCCCCCCCCGCTGCCCCCGCCCCCGAAGACCGCCGGCACCCCCCCTCAAGCTCGGCCGCCACGCCCCGTTTTCCATACCACGTAAACGATAAGAAAGACCAAGGCCGGCCCCAGCAATACAACCCTGCAAACCAACCCGGCCCCCCCCGCCCTACCAGCAGCAACTGGGTCGAACAAGACACTACGCAGCTATTGCATCCCCGAGAAAGAGCACCAAACAAAATCCCCTATATAGACACCAACCAACGACCATACCGGAAACCGAGACCGCACCCCGTAAACCAGAAGGAACCCCTCCAACACGCGCGGGCCGCGAAAAGGAGGCGCACACCTGGTACTAACCACAAACTGCCCCGCCCCCCCACCCCAACCGCGAGCCTAGAAGCAATCTCCCAGAGCAAACACCACGAGCTCTCGACAGCCGCCCCCAAACAACCGGCAATAAACCGGACCACGGCCCCTGAGAGCGCGCCACAACCCAGCGAACCTCCCCTCATACACGGCCGGCCGCCAATTACCACGGATCTCCCCCAATCAACCCCCCGCAATATCGCCCCCTACACCCCCGCCCTCTCCGCCCCCTCCACACTAAAGCGACCCTATACTCCACCCCCATCACTGCAACCAACAGTCCACCGCTTCGCCCTGTCCCAGCGCAAGCCCCTCCCCCTCTACCCCCCCGCTCCACGCCTCCTCCCCCCCACAAGCGTCCATCGGACCACGCCCCCCGCCGTCGCATCCCAACTAACACCCCCCCCCCCCCAACGCCCACCAACCCAGCCGCCCAACAAATGACACCACCCCCGACCTGCCCCGGTGCCCACCCCGCCCCCAGCCCCCCCCCCCCCACCCCCCCACCCCCCACCCCCCGCCACCCCCCCGCGCACCGCCCCCCCTCCGCCCCAGCCGCAATCCCTCGCCTACCGGCCCCACCCCACACCAGCGTACGCCCGCCCCCCTCCCGCTGCCCGCCCCTCGCGTTCCGGTGCGCTTTTCCCTTCACCACGCCCCCCCCCACCGCTCCATCCCCCACCGCCCGCCCCCCCCCCACCCGTGCCGCCCCCCCTCTGCCCCCTCCGGTCCGCCCCTGGCTCCCCGTCGCCCGCTGCCGGCTGCTCCCAGGCGCCGGCTCCCACCCGTCCGCCCCCCCCCTCCCGCAACACGCCGTCTTGCCCCTGTCCCCCCATTTAGCGAACCCCCCCCCCTGCAGCCCGACCCCCCTCTCTTCACCCCCTCGGGACCGGCTCCTCCGTGGCCGCCCCTCCGCCCGTCTCGTCTCCCTATCCCCGCGCCACTCTCTCCCCTCACACATCCTCGCCGCCCACCCCCGCCCGTGCGCGCTCACCCTCCTCAGTGTCCATTTAAAATATTCTCCGCAACCTCCCTCGCGCCTCGGGTTCCGGGCCCTCTGCCCCCCTGGTGGGGCTATGGGGTGTTTTGTTATGACCATATGGTCTGCCGCCTCTCACTCCCTCCCGCCCGCCGCAGCACTGACCACCCCACCTCTCAGCTCACGATAACCCGACAGCAAACATCCGAGATACCCGGCCGCCCAGACAGCATACGCCAAGGGTCGGTTCACGACCCATGAGTCTCAGCAGTCGGACTGCCAACTGAAAGCGGGCCTAAACACCATACAAAGACTTCCCCCACATCACCCCCTAAACACCCCGGCGAGGACGGCGCACCACCCCATACCACCAGCCCACAGGTCCAAATACGACCCCCCCCCCCCCCCCCCCAATCCCCCCACCCCCCCCCCCCCCCCACCCCACCCTGACCAATCCATGCTGCTACGCCCACAGATCTAATTACTGATCATGCCCGAAGCTCATGTACAACACCCCACCCAGAAACTTCGGACCCTGATGACTACCCCCCCCCCAATGCCCAGCGTCGACCGTATCCCTCACTCCCATCTCCACCCCCCCCCAACGGCTCAGCCTCTCAGCAGCCCGTTACCTTACTCGCCCCGCGTAGGTCATCCCCCACGCTACGCCCCATCACGCCCACCGCCTCGCGTCCCCCCCCCGCCACGGCTGCTCCGCCCTCTCGCCCCTCCCCGCCCGGCCTGTGCCTCCCCCCCCCTCGCCCCCCCCCCCCCTCCTACGGCCCGCCCCCCCCCCCCCCTGCCCCCCCCCCACTAGCCGCGCCCTTCCCCTCCCCCTCTACGTCTCCTGCTCCCCCCCCCCCCCCCCACGTCAACCTGCCCATCCCTCCCCCCTCCTGGCCCCCCGCCTCGCCCTCCACCCACCACACCCTTCCCTCCCGCACTCCGCCTCCTCGCCCCCATCCGGCGTCGCCCCACGCCCGCGCCCCCGCGCCGTGGGCCCCCCCCCGTACCGCCATCCCCCATTCCTTCCGCCTCGCCCTATTGCAGCACCCCGCACCCCCACCCCCATCACCCCCTGCCCACACCACTCTCCCCCTATCCACCCCCCCCTTCCCTCCCCTGTCACCGTCCCCCCCCTGGCCCTCCCCTACCCCCCACCCCCCTCCGCCCGCCCAGTCCCGCTTACCGAACCCTCACTCCGCCCCACCACCCTCCCCCTCCGCCTCGCTCCACCCATCCCCTCCGCCCCGATGGCCTCTCTACCCGCCACTCCCCCCAACCACACCCAAGCCCCCCTTCCAGATAAACGTCACTCCACCATTCCGGTCCGCCGACTGATGAATTAGATAAAGGAAGACCCCACCCCCCGCCACCTCTTTCCCTCCTCCGCGTCGCCCGTACAGTTCCATTCCCACGAAAAACCTAGAATTCGACACTTCCTAAGGCCCATTTCTACTCCTGTCTCTTCCGCCAGCTTCTGCTCCCCGTACTCTCTCCCCCTCCCGCTGCCCCCCGCCACCCCTATGTGTCGGTCCCTCCCCCCGCGTGTCTTATGATAACCATCACTTTTAAGATCCACATTCGGCAGCTGGTCTCCCACCCACGTCTCTCCCCCCCACACTTAAGTTCCCATGTTGACTTCTCATTGCCCCCCCCCAATCCTCCCTGACTCCCCTCTGCGCCCCCCCACCGCCGCCAGGGGGGCGTCGCGTCCGTCCGACCCCCTACTACCCGCTCCCCCCCGCCCTCCGTCTTCCCCCCCCCCCCCCACCCAACACCCGCCCCCCCCCCTTACACCCCCCCCCTCTGCGCACCCCCCCCCACCAGGCGCGTTGGCCCATCTACACACGGTCTACCGCGCTGGCCCCTCCCCCCTTCGGCCCCCCCCCCCCCCACCCGCCCGTGCCTCGGCAGCCCACCACTGCGCATACGCTCTCTGCCTCCCCCCCCCTCCCCGCCGCCCCTACTCCGGACCATCTGCGCCTCCGCCGCGCCCACCCGCTTCCAGGCAGTTGCGGCTGACTAGGCGACCCGGAAACAGCAAACCCTGACTCACTACAAACACCAAAGTGGCAATATCAGCTCACACGCGTAACATTCGAAGCCGCGAGGCTCCCTAACTACAAGAATCCTACGGCGAACGCGGACGCCTAGGGACTACGTCATCTCACATGACCCCTTCGCGGTGAGCCCCTCCCCGTCGTCCCCTAGCCGCCGACCATCCCCCGCTTCGAGGGCGCCAGCCCCAAACGCTCTCCTATCGTCTAAGCACCGCTCCCCCCCCCCCACTCCACGGCGGTCGCACCCCGCGAAGCAAATCGCCGCAGCTCGCTCTGCCACTCTGCCACCCCTCCCGCGCCCACGTGATCCGCCAGCTGCCCGCTGCCGGCGCGTGCGGCGCCTCTTCCCTCCTTTCTCCCACAGCGTCGCGCCCAATCACCGGGCCGACCCCCGGCTCCCCGTCCACCCCGCCGTCATCGCGCACACGCCTTTCCCTCCTCCACGCGCTCCTTCTTTCCTCCCACAGCCCCTTCCGCAAGCCGCACGTGCGGATCTGGTTGTGGGTTCGTCGTTCTCCATCTACCCCCTCCTGGATGGCTAAAGAGTGCGAACGGTTCTTCTCCTCCAACCTCGCCCAGCACTTGGTCATCTTCCCATGGCATACCCATACCCACACGCACTGGTCTTCCACCACTCTGACCTTTGTTTTCCCTCACCTCACTATTTGACTCTACCGCCTATCCTTTCCTCCCGTGTCCATCCCTTCACCCTCTGCCCCCTATCCCACACACCCCCAACTTGCACCGTGGTTACAGTCCCAGCACCCCTTGTCCTCTCAGCCACTTTTCCCTCATTAACATCGGATACAAAAAATATGTTCTGGCTCCCGATTTCTCTCTTTTCTACCACAAAAAAAAGTAAGTATCACATTTCCACCTACACTCCCACCCCACCAGCTTTAACCATATATGTCTCGACATCATTTTATTCGGCATCTGACTTGTCTCACTGACACCTCCGTCGTTGCCTTCGCTATTCGCCCACCCCCAACCCACTCTTCCGCCCACTGTCCCCCCGAGTTCCCGTGATGCTGCACACTGCCCACTCGGCCCCCGCGTGACCACCTCCCCCTTAACCCTTTCCTCTCTCCCACTTGCGACCAATCAACCACTTACTCACCACCCAATATTCCCCCGACAGATGGATTCTTCTATAATCAAATCTAAATATAGCATCATTATGCCATCACTGACACTACCCCCCACCGTACCCAACTGTCTAGCCTCTAGCCATCGACTGCCTAATCACACATAGAAACAACCCATGTCCTACGATACCAAATCCGAAAGACGAAGAGTATGTGTGGTAGCTAGTACCAAGTATTGGGCATGATAGTAGTTTACTTATACCTAACGGCAAGTAGGCCGATATCAGGTTTAGTTGTCTGCCTTTGTGCCCGCTTCTCCAGGGGCTCCCAAAACCTCTTCCTTGAAGCGGGGTTATGGTATTTCCGATCCATTAAAAGCCACTAAGCAGTTTGATTATGGTATCCTAAAGGGACGTTCATGAAATAGTAGTATATGACGCTCGGATCATGCGGGAGATATGTAGACGAATGAACACTCCCTGCAGACCCTCCGGCCCTTCTTCTCGTTCTCGTTCACCGCGCCGCGCCGCCCCGCCTTTGCTCCCCCTCGCTTGGCCATTCTGGTTCTTTAAGAAACAAACCCGCCCCTCACTCACTCCCCTCCCGACTCCCATATCTCACCTCCTCTTCTCGCTCCATGCAACCCGCGTAGCTACCCCCCGGACCCGCCCTAACACGCCCACCCTTGGCCCTGTCAACTTGCACCTAGGATGAACTAAGCTCTTACCTCCAGCCTCAGCCTACGCCTCATCTCATCCCACCTCATCCAGTCAGTCCGTTCACTCCCATTTCTTGTGTGACAATGCAAAATGCCCCCCCCGCCGATTGAGTTGCCATCTCAAACCCCACCCCCCGGGGTACTTCACTTTGCACTCCGTATCCCACACCCTAACATATTCGATATTTTGTCACAATCTTACTTCGTGATAATGTCCAGAAAGGACATATCTCAACCGACCTCCTTTCTCCACGGCCCGCGCAGCACGACCCAGTAGTCCACCTTCTGAGCCCGCCCCTCATGCCTCCCCGGTCACCGCTCTTCCCCCAACATCTATCAACGTGGGATTAGTCTTATTCACTGCTCCCTTTCCATCTTCGGGCGTCTCTTGGTATGATCGGGATTTCACATTCCTCTATATCCTCATATCTTGTCACGCTTATTACCTTGCACCTCTACTTCGTCCTAGTCCTTCCTAGCTCGTGTTCCATTCGTGTGTTGACAACTTAAACTAATTTCATCGCGTACATGCGTATGCGTCGCCTACGGCCTTGCGGTAAGACTTCTTCGAGCATTTGACATTTTTAAAACATCATCCTTCGTCTGTTACTATCCTTCTACGCCCGTACATTAGACTCCGTCACAAATATTCTCCCACGCCGCGCGGGGAGGGCCGGGGCCCCATACTACAGCGCGCTCCCCACCATCACAGTAATTTTGGCGGCCTTTATTGATATGGGTACAGCAACAATGGATGAACACCTATAACTCTGCTTACTTCGTTTAAAAAAATTTCAAAACTCAAAAACAAACACTCCCTCTCCCTGCTGCAGCGACGAACCACGTCCCAATATTACATATACAAATAAACAATAATCATTATCTACCCTTAATAAAAAAAAAAAAATTCCATTAAAAGCATAATTGATTGATCAATATCTAACACCCAAATCAATTCTTCTAACATCATCAATTGTAAATTTCTATCATATTTTATTCTCTCTTTTGTGGGCGCTTGCGGGCCTCAGCGCCTTGTCTCCATCTCCTA
Organism: Tanacetum coccineum; assembly: GCA_026074375.1. NCBI lineage: Eukaryota > Viridiplantae > Streptophyta > Magnoliopsida > Asterales > Asteraceae > Tanacetum > Tanacetum coccineum. Next base: position 59,574 of record BQNB010012604.1, read on the forward strand.
TCTCTCGTGTTTGCTCGGGGTTTTCTGTCGTTTGGACTTGTATACTTTTTCGTACAATGAGAACTTTTAGGATACAATGATAACTAATCCTTGACTTCTGCTAAGTCTTCAGGATTTGCATACACTCAGTGAGTTTGTTGAAAAATTTGGATTTTGAACAAAACCCCATTTTATTTTTCAAAATCACTACGTTAATAACTTAATTAAAATTATTGCTCTGCATTGTTTTAATACAACCTTAAAAACGTTTTTAACCACTTGCATAATGATCTCATCACAAATGGTCGAGATTACATATTCATTATGTATTTGTCGACTTGTTTGGATGAGGCAAAATCTAATTAAGGAGCTTTTTGGATTAACTCTTAGGATTTTATTTTATGTCGATGTTAATGTTATATTTATTAGTACATTTGGGCACACATAGGAACATTGTGAGTTACAAACTTACAGTAAAAGACTTATATAATTAACCATAATATTTTTGTTTTAGGTGACAATGCTCGATTCACAGGATTAGTCACCAAAGACCCGTAACTACATCCCACTACATATAAAATATATTCAATCTAAACCGTTTAGAAAAACACCATTGCAAGCCTTGAAAAACGGTACTTTCATGAGGCTAGGGTTGTGAGTCAAAACTTTGAAAACACGAGTCATATCCATGGATTAATTAGTTTTGATTATTTGTTGAACATAAACAAACAAATTTTTCCTCGTTTTGTTCTCGAATTTTATAGTCAGCTCACGTTCGACTATAACTCCAAGGGTCATTTTGTCATACAAAATAAGTCATTCTCTCTCACTCTCGAGGAATTGGTTTAAAATCTTGGTGAAAATCCCTTTTAAAGGTCAAAGTGTCACACACGACATGTGGTCACTCAACTACTTGTCAATAAGTGTTCCAAGTAAAAGTCGTTACAAAACCACTCATCCCTCTCCAAATGTCATCAAGTCTCTTATTCAAGTTCCCTGACTAGGGGTCAAGTCACTTCAAAAAAAATAGAAAACTGTTGGTCGTAGATCAAAACCAAAATTTTAACCAGGAAATTCAATCTCTTTGAAAACCATGGGTTGATATATTATATTGATGTATACGCCCATTTGTCTAGGAGGTCATTAAGGATCATGTCTCCGCGTGTCTTTGTCATATGCTTTATTGCATTAAAACCTCCCCTCAATACAATCTAGCATTTTTCATTCTCAAAAGAATAAAAAAGACTCGAAACAAACCTAAGAAAATCTTACGTTATGGAATGCTTCTAACTAGATTATTCAAAACATGTTGTGTCTGTCTTTCCTGAGCTATTCTATTGATCACTATCTCTCCATCTTATGATTTGTCATGTATACCCTCGCTCCTCGTTATGAGCAAAAGACCGGATATCGCGTCATGGAAAGGAAAAGCCCCGTGATCTCAATGCTAGCTCCTCTTCAACCACTCTAAATATCTATCTCATCCGTTCGTTGGAAGAAACATTGATGAAATGATAAGAATCGTTTCATTCTGACTCTTCTTCTCCTTCTCAAACAAATGTCTCTTCCTTGTCCAAATGTTGTTTTTAGGAGTCTTTCTAAACCCTACTCGTGAAAATAAAGTCAATACTTAAACACTTACCTCTCCGAAACCATAAACCTTCAAACTCAACAACAAGATATTCACCGGGAAGGGTTAGGGTCAATTGGACAATCTCTCAAGGACATGATGAGTAGGAAATGGAAATAAACATGTTTGCATAACTATTAGAGATTCTTATTATTGGGATCAAAAGGCTTCATGATGATCTTGGACTTAATACTGCTAAGTTAGTGCTGCTAGAATAAAAGTTAATGCTGCTGATTACAACTGCTGAAAGATTTACAACTGCTAAAAGAATTTTTCTACTGTCAGAAGGTAAAGGTATATGATTTATTATCAAGATTACTTTAGGGATAAAGTATTATGAGATATTTTTGTAAAAGATCGTGTTAAGTTATTTTGTTTAGAAGATCATGATAACTTAGGAAAATATTGTAAGCCTGTTAGGACTCCTTGGTGTATAAAAGGAGGTCCTAGGGTATAGAGTTTAATGTACCAAAATCATATCAATTCAGATATCTAGAAAAGTGTTATTCATAGTTTCAAAGTTGTAAACTCTAGTACTACACAAAGTACTCTTATTATTAATAATAATAATATTAGAGGTTTTCAGTAATATCATTGTTTATACATTGTTCATACAGTTTACTGTTTCATTAAATATTCTTCTACGTATTATAGAGTTAGATTCCGCATTCTCTTTAGTATTCACAAAGTGTTTTTTTTTTTTTTTTTTTTTTTTTTTTTTTTTTTTTTTTTTTTTTTCTCTTTTTTTCCTTTTTTTTTTTTTTTTTTTTTATTTTTTTTTTTTTTTTTTTTCTTTTTTCTATCTCTCAGTATTGTTGTATTGGTTCTATCCAAAGTTAACTTAACCTTTACAGCCAAGGAATCGATCATAAGTTTGGGATTCAAACAAGCTCAGAAGTCCGGTATCAGAGCATTGTGTTCTGAAACTTTGATCCTTGACAGAAAACTAACAAGATGAACAACACCTTTATCTCACAAAGAAGAGATGGCATATAGTAATCTGTTGACACAACCTCCTCACTACTGCTAAAGCTTACCCATTCTCAAACAGGGGGAATATGATATGTGGTGGCTAAGTTGAGCAATACTTTCAAGTACAAGGACTATTGCTCTCATGGGATGGTCATAGAGAATGGAAACTCATTCTAATTACAGCAACGCATCAAACAAAAAACAAATGTTGATGGGTTCCACACATCATCATAGTCACTAATACCAGGGTCCTCTTGTAAATACTGATGAAATGGCTCAAAATATGATGATCGTGGACAAAGGCATAGCTCAGAACAGGTTTGCTTAATGATGACATATCTTAATGAACATCTAATGACTTATTATTCAGTGCAAGGTATTACTAAGACTTTGTGTGCTGCTATACAAACAAGATTTGTGGTATGATAGCCACAGTAAGAAGATTAGAAGTCTCTTCTGAAACAAATGTATGAGAACTTTAAGGCTTCCAGCACGGAGTCTTTGACTCTTTTTTTAAAATGGCTTTCAGTTATGGTTGTAAGTCAGCTGGTATCTTGGGTGGAAATATTTTACTAAAAGATCTCAATTTGATATTTTTAAGAGGTCTGCCTTCTGAGTGGAAATTAACTCTTGTTGTGTTAGGAGGAATAAACCTTATCTAGACACGATGAGCTTTGTGATCTCTTCAAATAATTGCATAGATTGCTTGAACAAGAGGTTTTTAAAAGAACTGCAAGCTTCAGTCAAGTTCTCATAATATGGTTTTTGTGTCATCCCCTAAGCAGTACTAATGAAGTTATTACTGCTTATGGAAGTTAGTACTGCTAAACACTCAAGTTTGCCTTGTATCACTCAAGTTAGCACTATGTACTCAAGTTAGTACTGCTAACTTAAGTGATGACACTGTTTATGCATTTTTGGCCAGTCAACAAAACGGGTGGGGGGTCTCAATCTGTATATAAGGACCTTGAACAAATCATGAAGTTGAAATAGAAGAGATGGATTTGAAGTGGCACTAGTGGTTCGCATTGCTGAGCATGAGGCAAGAAGGTTTTTCAAGGAAAATTGCTAGAAAGATTATATAAATGGTGAGTGACACAGTTTGATATGACAACCAAGGTAGAGTGTTTTATAAATGCCACAGATGGGACACTTTCATGGGGAATGCAGAGGACCTAGTAGACAATGATCAGCTGGAACAGGAATCAATGGACAGTCTAGTAGGATTGTACTTGTAGAAGAAGAAACTTTTTTCCAAAGCCATGGTGGTATTGATGGAGCTGGATTGGACTGGGGCTTATTTATGGCGTGATGATAAAGTCTCTACAAACAAGGCTCTTATGGCTTTTTCAGCTTGAGGTACTTAATGACAAAACGTGTTCTTAAATACTTATCTAAATAGCTTTAAAACTCTTTAAATTCAACTTGATGATTTAAGAATTGGTTTAAAAATTCTGAGTTTAATTTGCTACTTAGAAAAGAGGTGTTTTAGCATCTGTAGGAAGAGCATATTTTATCTTTTTCAAAAAGATTGAGGTTATTCTGTCTTAATGTGAGCAACTTGCTGTTTTTTAAAAGAGATTATTCATATAAGACTCACAGATATTAAGTATGCTAAAAAGTGAGTTTTAAAAAAGCTTAAGCAAGAAAAGAAAGCATTAACTTAAAATTGGAAAAAATTTTAATAATGCTTTAAGAGTCTAGACAAATTAATAGGGAGTCAAGATAACTGATAAAAAGTAGAAAGGGTTGTTTGTGTGGTTTGTAAGCTTATAAGTTGTTCCACCACCCTTAAGGGTTATTTTCTCCCCCAATTCCTTGAATTTGTCTTACTCTGGTCTAGAGAAGTTCCAACAGCCTGAGTTTGAAGGCTATGGACCTAAGCCTAGTAAGAGTATTAGTGAAGATACTTTAATGAGGTTAGGGAATATTCTGATGCCCAATTGATTGAGGAGTTAGTGTCAGATGAGAAGAAAACAATTTTTCTTACTATTGCTAAGATCAAATTTGTTAGATCTAAACAACAAGAAAAACCAGTTAGGAAACCAGTTAAGTTATGCTGAAATTTACAGGTACTCTAGAGGAAATCAAAGAAACTGGAATAATAGATGGTCCCCTAACTCTAGGAAGTATCTTTGTGATTGTCAATAAAGCTTGTGTTGTCTGTGGAAAGTTTTGACCATGTGCAGGCTCACTGCAATTTCCATCAAAGGGAATGGCGGTGGTATCTGGGGTAATTTACAAGGGTGAATTGCAATTATTTTCCTAAAAAGGCTCACCCTAGTGCTCACAGGAACATGGTTCCAAGAGCAGTTTTAATGAAAACTGGCCTAAAAGCACTTAATACTGCTAGGCCTGTTACTACTGCTCATCCCAAAACTATAGTTTATAGTGCTAGACCAATGTCATGTTTTTCTAACACAACACAATCAACTATAAAGAGGCCCTATCAAACAAGAACAACAATAACTAACAAAAATTTTAGCAAAAGGGTATTATATGTAAGGGTAAAATTTTATACTGGCTAGGCAAAAGTAGTTATATGTTTTAGGCGAATTCAGTAGTAGTAGTTAATGATGAGAGAGCAATCAGATTAAGCTATTAAGGTCAGGTATGGTTGGGTTTTTGGAGACCTACCAAACTTAATAGTGCATCAATAACTTTGAAGAGACATAATTATGTTGATGCACGAGGCAAGAGTCAGTGATGGCTTGGGTCCCAAAAGGAAACTAATTTCCTTATTTTTACGTGTAGGGTCATCCACAAAAAGAAGATCAAGGCTATGTTGACAGTGGATGCTCAAGGCACATGACATAGAACATGTCCTATCTCTCAGACTTTAAAGAATTTGATAGAGGATATGTTACCTTTAGGGGAGGAGCCAAAGGAAAGAAAATTACTGGTAAATGAACTTTTAAAACTGGTAAGCTTGATTTTGAGGATGTGTAATTTGTCAAGGAGTTACAGTTTAACCTTTTTAGTGTTTCACAGATGCGTGACAAAAAGAACAATGTTCTTTTTACCGACATGGAGTTTTTTTGTTATGTCTTGACTTTAAAGTTAGCTGATTGAAAGTAAGGTTTTTACTTAAAGTTCCTTAGAAAAGAACAATATGTACAGTGTTGATATGAAAAATATTGTTCTAAAGGAGTGTTTAACTTTGTTTGTTGAAAAAGCCAACTTGATGAAATCGATGCTATGGGATAGGAGGCTAGTATGTAAATTTTAAAAATACTATTATATAAACTTGTTAAGAAATATTGTGAGGGTTTATATTCAAAACATTTTGAAAATGACCAAACTTATGTTGCTTTGTCTTAAGGGAAAGCAACACAAAGCTTTTGTAAGTATTTGGCCCAAATTTAAAACTCTATTACTCAGTCTTTATTCATGTTGCATATGGACTTGTTTGGTCCAACTTTTGTGAGCAGCTTAATGAATAAGAAATATTGTCTAGTTGTCACTAGAAATTATAGCAGATTTACTTGGGTTTTCTTTCTAGCAACTAAGGATGAAACTAGTGGCATTCTTAAGAACTTTATAACTGAGATAGAAAATCTAGTTGATAAGAAAGTAAAGATAATTAAATGTGACAATGGAACAGAGTTCAAAAAATAGAGTTATGAGTGAATTTTATAAAAAGAAAGACATGAAGAAGGAATTTAGTGTAGCTAGAACTCCTCAGCAAAATGGTGTTGCTGAAAGGAGAAATAGGGACACTAATTGTGGCTGCTAGAACCATGTTAGTTGACTTAAGTTACCTATACATTTTGGGCATGTAAGCCAGTTAATACTGACCTTGCTATGTGCAAAATATGGTATTAGTAGTCCTCATAACAAGACCCCTTATGAACTGTTTAGAGGTAGAACACCTGCTTTAAGTTTCATGAGACCATTTGGGTGTCATGTTACCATTCTTAATACCTTAGATTATTTAGGAAAGTTTGATGGAAAGTCAGATGAAGGATTCTTTGTTGGATACTCATTGAATAGTCATGGCTTTTAGGGTTTTACAACTTTTAGAAAATAGGTAAGTAGTAGGAAAACTTCCATATTACTAGTAGGTTCTTGGAGGATAAGCTATTATTGCAAGGTAGTGATGGACCAAATGGTTGTTTATATTGATGTTCTAACAATTCAATGAAATTATGTGCCAGTGGTTGCAGTTAAACTCTAATGAAGTTTTAGGTTAAAAAAGAAGTATGGTGTACAGGTCATTCTAGCAAGGAGACAGGATCTAGCCAAGACTACATTTTGATGCCAATGTGGAAAGATGGTTCACTATTTGATTCTTCTTTAAAGAATGCTAGTAATGATGAACCACAACCTTCTAGTGATGCTGGAAAGAAGGATGATGAAGGTGTAAATAAAGAAAGTGGAATTGATGATCAAGAGAGACCTGAAAATAGTACTCAAGATGTTAATACTGCTGGGCCAAGTATTAATACTGCCAGTACAAATGTTAATACTGGTAGTCTAAATATTAATACTGTTAGTCCAACAGTTACTACTGCTCCACTTGAAGCCACACATGCTGATTTCTTTGGTGATGAAACAGAAATAGATATGAGCAACATTACTACCACATATCTAGTTCCTTCTACTCCAAATACAAGAATCCATAAAGATCATTCACTTGATCATGTGATTGGTGATGTACAGTCTTATGTACAGACAGGGAGACTGACAAAGGTTACAAATGAACAAGGGTTTATTAGTGCTGTTTATGAAGGGAAAACTCATGAAGACCTTCATACTTGTCTGTTTGCTTGTTTCCTATCCCAGGAAGAGCCCAAAAAGGTAATCCAAGCATTAAAAGATCCAAGCTGGATAGAAGCTATGCAAGAAGAGCTTCTGCAGTTCAAGTTACAACAGGTTTAGACCTTGGTGGATTTACCACATGGCAAAAGAGCCATTAGTACTAAATGGGTATACAAGAACAAGAAAGATGAAAGAGGTACTGTGATTAGAAACAAGGCAAGGATGGTTGCACAGGGTTACACTCAAGAAGAGGGAATAGATTATGATGAGGTTTTTGCTCCAGTTGCTAGGATTGAAGCAATTAGGTTGTTCTTAGCGTATGCCTAATTCAAAGACTTTGTAGTATACCAGATGGATGTGAAGAGTGCATTTCTATATGGCAAGATTGAAGAGGAAGTCTATGTTTGTCAACCTCTAGGGTTTGAAGATCCAAAGTTCCCTGACAGAGTTTACAAGGTAGAAAAGGCATTGTATGGTCTACATCAAGCTCCTAGAGCTTATGCTTTTTCATCTCTGCTTCTTCTTGATCATCATCTACTTCAGCTTCTACATTCTTATCTAACTTCTGCTTCTTTAAAATTTTAGATTCAAGTTCTTCTCCTGCTCTTTTAGAACTTCCTTCTGTTCTTGTCTCACTGCCTTTCACTAACTCTGTATCCATGTCTACAAATGTGTTATACTTTTTCTTTCTTTGTCAAATAACATCTGAATATCCTCAAGCTTTTGGTCTTCAATTGATTGTGCTTGTATCCAGCATGTTTTTCAGATAAGTAGACATTGTATTTCTCTAACTGAGCATTAGTTGGTTGGTTTTCTTCTCTGCTCTTCTGCTCTAAGTCTTGCAAAATGCTTTTTCCTTTTATTCATGAGCTCCACAAATAATCTTGACTTTTCTTCAATAGTCAATTCTCCTTACTCTTCTGCCTGTAATCTTGCAGCTAGCTCATAATCTGCATCCATCATAGCTTGAACATTTTCCCATTTAGCAATGTTTGCATCTTCTTCTCTTTGTCTTTCAAGCTTCTCTTCTTCTTCCAATTCAGCATCTAATTGAGCTTGAAGTTTTAACCTCATTATTAAACATAACCTGATCTTTCTTCTTCAAAGGTTTTTTAGGCTCAACCATTTTTCCCTTGCCTTTGTATTTAGCCTGGGGAAGTTGTGATGGTTGTGAAGGTGATGTTGTTGTTGTAAATTCACTTGGTTCTTGAAATATAACCCCTCTAGCCTTGGAGGGTTTTACAGCTTTGATCCTCTATTAAAGTCTAGCAAGTCAATTCATCAACAGTTGTTGTTGTAACACTGTCAGTAGTAACTTCAGTAGTACTAACTACAATAAATGGACAGTAGAAACTACATTCCACCTGCAGTAGTAATTGGATCAGTAGTACTAACACCCTTTTCAGCCATATCAACCTCTTTCTCTGCCATATCTTGTTCATTATCAAGAACACCAGTATCAAACATTAAATTATCACCATACCTCCCTTGAGTCTCATCAACTAATGTAACCTTTGCATCTTGGTCAATTTCATTAATTTTCCTCCCCTGTTTGGATGCATCCTCCTGATCACCCAAACCTTTATCTTCATAGGAAAAAACTTGTGCAGATCTACCAATCGTGAATAATCTTTTCATCCCTGGAGTTTTTGACTTCTTTTTCCTTTCTATCTTCTTGACTCTCTTCTTCAAACAAGCAATCTCCTTTGCTTGAGCAGTCTTTGTTGTCTCCAAGTCAAGAACTCTTTGTGATAAGCTGGTACAAAGTTCTATCAATTCATTTAGTTTCAGTCTATCCTCACTACTAAGTAGTGGATCATTGGAATGTGTAGGTACACTTGCCACATTTTCAGTATCACCAGTTACAAGTTCTGTAGGACCACTAAGTTGAGAATCCTCAGTGTCTTTCCTCTGTTTCCTTCTAGACTGTTTCTTCTGAGGTTTAGATATTAATGGTTGAGATCAGTAGTAGGTGTATGATGGGATTAGTTGGTATTATTGAACCTTCAACTAACTTGTTCCTTGTGCTTGAAACAATTCATGGTTGGAAATAAAGGTGTATCCCTACCAGGAAAAGTATTTTTCCCTACTCTTCATATTAGCAAAAGACCTTCTTCGTGTGAGAAGGATGTAACATAAATCTCTTTATTTGACATTCCTTCAACTTGTTTATCAAAAACACTTGCACAAACCTTGGCATAGATTAAAAATTTAACCCAACCCTCCAAGTTCTTTACCATATTATCAAAAATGTACTTAGAAAAGTTGATTTTTTGGTTTGTGGCAAGACAGATGGCATCAGAGTCCATAGTGCTACTAAATTCGTTCCAAACAGTAGTCTTAGGCATTAAGGCATTGCAGAATTGTATGGATAAGAAATTTCTATTGAGGTGAAAAGAAAGCTTTATAAAATGTAAGCTTTTGTGTAAGATTTTCACACCATATGAGTGCCAGCTGTTCAAAAATTGTAGCATTTGGAAGACATTTAGTACCTTCAGCATCTTCTAATTAAAGATCACTTCTTACACTTATCTCAGTGATGATCACCTTCTTCTTATCCACTAGGGCTTGTATCTGTACTTCTCCATTAACAATTTTCACCTTTCTAGTAGCCTAGAATTGCTTCAATCATGCAATGTATAGATTGTGAGAATTTATCCGTTAACGGTATTTGATAGGATGTGCATTCAAAAAATCCACAATTTGCTCGAATCCATCACTTTAAGTGGGTTTATCTAAGAATGCGACCATGTTGTGTGAACTAGCGAACTTTAGGGCAGCCATTGATGTTAGGTTTTGATGATTAACAATTAAACTGAGTTAGGGTTTATGATTAGAGGGTATAACAAAGATTGAAATCGATTAAGTGATTGAATGAAACCCTCAATCGAAGTATTTATGAAATCACCCTCAACATCATTAACTTTAACTAGCAGTACTAAGTTAAGCCTAACAACATTAACAGACCCAGCAGTAGCCCAGCAGTAGTAAGTTATACATGGCAACATTAACTTAACCAGCAGTAGTAAGTTTATGCCTAACATCATTAACTAATACTGGTAGTAGTAAGTGTATGCCTGCAGAATTAATGTGAGGTCACCAGCATTAACTCTAATTTCGTTCCAAAAAGCATTTCCATCATAATTTTGATTCTCACAAGCTCTCTTTCTGTTTTATTCTCACTATATATCTCAATTCTTTTTCTCACCAATTCACTCTATCTGTTTTTATATCACACAGCTCTCTTTCTGTTTTTATTCTTACTATATCTCTCAATTCTTTTTCTCACTAAATCAGGTCTGTTTTTATATCACACATCTCTCTTTCTGTTTTTGTGCTTACCAATTTCTTACAATACTCACAATATTAATTATAACAAATAGTAGTAAGTATAACTAACAGCATTAAAACATAGCTCAGTTTTGACTTAACTAGCTGTACTCAAATGTATACTCTACCTGTTAGAAAGTTAGGCCAACAGCACTGAAATTAGTTATTGTCATCATTAGCAGCTATTCATCCCATTAGATCATCATTGTTGTATTAATCTGTTGCATATGACACACCAATTAACCTCCCTCAATTCATTACTTCATAGGTTTAAGCATTCCCAATACATGTAATTTGATATGAAATTACTAGCATCAAATGCTTTTGTGAGCAAATCTGCAACATTCTAATCTGTGTGAATCTTTATCATCTAAATAAGCTTCTTTTCATTGGAATCTCTGATAAAGTGATGCCTAATTTCAATGTGCTTTGTCTTTGAGTGAAAAATAGGGTTCTTCACTATGTAGATAGTACTTTTATTATCAATATGAATCTTAGTCTGCATAAAGTTATATCCATAATCCAACAATTGATTTTGGATCCAAAGCACTTGTCCATAGCAATTGGAAGCAGCTATATACTCAGCTTCAGTTGTGGAATTAGCAACCACAGTCTGCTTCTTACATTGCCATGAAATCAACCTGCACCCTAGGAACTGACAACCTCCTGTTGTGGATTTCCTATCTAAACTTGCTCCTACATAGTCACTGTCAGTATATGCCACCAAATTAAAAGGTGAATCCTTAAGATACCAAAGGCCCAACTTAGGTTGACCTTTTAAGTATCTAAAGATCCTTTTCACATTATGAAGATGTAAAACTTTAGGATTGACTTGGAATCTTGCACAAGCATATACTGTAAACATAATATCAAGCCTTGAAGAAGTTAGATACATTAATGAACCAATCATTGATCTATATAAATGTTCATCTACATCTTCACCATCTGCATCTTTAAGCAAAGCCTTTTGAGTTTCCATAGGTGTTCTTGCTGTCTTGACATCACTAAAACAACTGTTCAAATCTCATTCACATACTTGTCTTGGACTTAATGAAAATCCATCTTCATTCTGCTTCACTTGCAGAAACTAGAAAAATGTAAGCTCATCCATACGAACTCATCTGGAACTTTTATATTCCATCATCTTCTCTAATTCATACACATCTTATTCCTTTGTAGTCCCAAAATCGATATCATCAAATTATACTTGAAACTAACAGGGTAATATCACTTTTGTCCCTTTGATTAAATAAAGTATTACTCTATCTTTCCTCTCTGGAAACCCATTATCCAAAAATAAGTTGACAAGGTTTCATACCATCTCTCGGGAGATTGATGCAAATCCATAAAGTTTTTGGGGGGGGGGGCCTTTTCTACTTTGTTAGTACTCTGTCAAGAAGTTCTTGATATTCAAAATCAGGTGGTTGACACACATAGACTTCCTCTTCAATCTTACCATAAAGAAAAGCACTCTTGACATCCATCTGATACACCACAAAGTCTTTAAATGAGGCATAGGCTAAAAATAGCCTAATTGCTTCAATTCTAGAAACAGGTGTAAAAACCTCATCATAGTTTATTCCTTCTTCTTGTGTGTATCCTTGTACAACCAATCTTGCTTTATTTTTAATCACAATGCCTCTTTCATCCTTCTTGTTCCTGAAAACCCATTTAGTCCCAATAGCTCTTTTTCCATTAGGTAACTCCACCAAGGTTCAAACTTCTTGTAACTTGAATTATAGAAGCTCTTCCTGCATAGCTTCTATCCAACTTGGATCCTTTAGTGCTTGAACTACCTTTTTGGGTTCTTCTTGTGATAAAAATCAACCAAACAAGCAATTTTGAATGTCATTATAGTTTCTTCTTTGTTCAAGAGTAGTGCTAAGAAACCCATGTTCCTCCAAATTCCTTGTCATTCTTCTTGTTTAAGGTGTTGAATTCAAATCTCTAATAATTTGTTCAATTAGATGGTCTTTGTGTATTCTTATGGTTGGAACATGACTGACTTAGAAGTATGTATCCAAATTGTTCATGTCAGGCCCTGAAATATCATCTTCTGCATACTAATTCTGTTCATATTCTCTTCCAATTAAGACTTATTTGGATCATCAGCACATCCATAGACTATATTCTCAACAACAGCATTATCTACTATGCCAACAGCATTAACAGTTGGACTAACAGTTTTAATATTGTTAGTGTTGTTGACATTTGCATCCTTCTTTTGATTTACTCTTGTCTCTATTATACTTATATCCTTACTATCTTCATTCCCTGGTTCTTCAGCATCCTTGTTTTCCTCCTCCCCTGATGGTTTGAAATACAGCATTTAGGGAAATCCTTTTGTTAAACTAGAAGAGATATGAGTAGATCTTGAGTCCATAATGGTAGCAATATGTAATCTTTGCCAGGTACTGTCTCCATTCTAGTTTTACCTGCATCATCAGATGCTTTTGTACATGCATTACCATTAGACTGATTGCTATTAACTGGCCTCTATTATTCATTGATTTGTTTAGTACATTTATATCAAAAAGCTAATTAGGTCCACTTCCTGCAATACTAGGTGTATCCTCACTAAACTTAAACATGCAGGTTCTCTTCTACTATCCTAGTTTTACTGTTGATACTATGAATGATTTGCTATTGGTAGGGAAGTATCTCTTCAAAGAACACCTTAATCAACCTTATCAATCAAAATTTACCTAGGTGATCTATGGTATTAAGGATTGTAATAGCTAACCACAAATTTGTTCCTCTTTGAAGCTTAAGGCAGGTTTTCTACCTAGAAAAAGTTCATAAGGGGTCTTGTTGTGAGGCTTGATAACTAACACCCTATTTTGGACATAACAAGCAGTATTAACTGCTTCAGCCCAGAAAGTTGTTGGCAATTTTGAATCAGCTAGCATAGTCCTAGCAGCCTCTATTAGTGTCTTATTTTTCCTTTCTGCTACTCTATTTTGTTGTGGAGTCCTAGCAACACTAAATTCCCTCTTAATACCCTTCATTTCATAGAACTGATTCATGACCCTATTCTTGAATTCAGTCCCATTGTCACATCTAATCACTTTCACCCTAAGGTCTATTAGATTTTCTATGCATGTTATAAATGTTTTAAGGATTTCACTAGTTTTATCCTTAGAGGCTAAAAAGAAAACCCAACTAAACCTACTAAAATCATCTGTGACAACTAGGCAGTACATCTTTTTCATTAAACTCTTTACAAATGTTGGGCCAAACAAATCCATGTGCAACATTTGTAATGGTTGGCTGATTGAACTGACTATTTTGGTCTTACAAGAAGCTCTGTGTTGCTTTCCCTTCTGACAAGCAACACAAGTTTGATTAATTTCAAAAAGTTTTGAAGGTAAACCTCTTACAAGGTTTCCCTTTACCAGTTTATTCATTGTTTTGAAATTTACATGTCCAAGCCTCCTATGCCAAAGATTAGATTCATCTGGTGTGGCTTTTGCAAAGAGACAAGTGAGACCTCCTTGAGGAACAACATTCTTTAAATCAACATTGTACATGTTATCCTTTCTAGGAACTTTAAGCAAAACATGACTTTCATCAGTTAACTTAAAGTCTGGAGACAGAACAACACATGTAGTATCAGTAAAAAGAACACTATTCTTCTTGTCACACATTTATGAGACACTAAAGAGGTTAAACTTTAGTTCCTTTACAAAATACACATCTTCAAAGTCCAATTTACCAGTTCTTATTTTACCTTTCCTAGTAATTTTCCCTCCTTTGGAATTTCCTCCAAAGGCAACAAATCCTCCATTAATTTCTTCATAATCTGTAAGATAGGATCTGTTTCCTGTCATGTGCCTAGAGCATCCACTGTCAATCACTCCTTTATCCTTCAAATCTTGATGTGGATTGCCCTGCACATAATGGTAGGAGAATTAGTTTCTTTTAGGGACCCAAGCCATTACTGACTTGGATCTGCCTTGTGCATCAATATAGTCAAATATTTTAAAGGACATTGATGCACCATTGTTTCTGGAGACATGGTCTAAAACTTTATGCTTTGGTCTCCAAACCCAACATGCTGAGGCCTTAACAGCATTTCCCTTGTTTCTCTTAACAACACTAAGTACTGCTTTTGGCCTAGCAGTATTAACTACTGCTTTTGGCCTAACAGTATAAACCCTTGTTCCCTTAACAGTATTAACCTTTTTAGTGAAATTACTGTTATTAGCTGTTGTTATATTGTTAAAAGGCCTTCTAGTAGATGAATATGCATTATTAATAACATTTTTCATGGGTCCTGCATTATTCACTGCTGTTTTTGATTGAACAGTATTAACTAGTCTAGCAGTATTAAGTGAAATTAGGCCAGACCTAGTTAAGACTGTTCTTGGAACCATGTTCCTTTTTGGACTGTGGTGAGTTAATTTAGAGAAATTTTGTTTGTTTACCCTTTGAACATTGGTCTAAACTGGTTTTGCAAATCTTCCATTATTATACTAGTTATTGCAATCATTCTTCAAATTATCAAAACTACCACACACATGACAAGCTTTGTTGAACATCTCAAAATTACTCTCGAATTTTTTAGACATCTGTTGATTCTAGTTTCTCTTGTTTCCTCTAAGACTAGGTGTGTTTTGTCTATTTTTATCAACTGATGTTTTCCTAGGAGATTTTACTTGCTCAGTATACTTAACAAAGTTTATCTTAGCAAAACTAGGTTTATTAAACATCTCAAACTGTTTTAACTCTTAAGGACATTTGTCTTTATCGCTATCAGACACCCATCCTCATTAAATTGGGGCTCCATTTTCTTTCTAGAAGTCTTTATGTTCTTGGTTCTCAACTGTAGGTTTTCAACTACCGACTCACTAAACAGACTCATCAAACAAAAATCATCTAGACTAGGATAAAACTAAATCATATTTTGGTGGCATAAAAGTCCCAGTATAGGGAGGTGGGACAACATTATACCCTAATCCTGTTTTAAAGTTATCCATTATTTATTTGTCTAGAAGTTTACTTAGATTATTTGATGAATTTTCAAAATTTTGTACTGTAAGTTGAACTTCATCTTTTTCTTTTGTGGCCAACTCTAACTTCCTTTTAAGCTCTGTAATATCTAAATCTCTTAAATAGATTTCACATTTTAGAGCTTTTATATCTTCCATCTTAAGCAGACTCATTTTTTTAAGACTAACTGTCTAGCCTTCTACAAATTCCATCAGTTTTGTAAGAGACAGGCAAATTACCCTAGTTGTTATTAAGTCTTTAAATAATTGTTCATTTTGTTTTTTAATTCTTTTACACATTCTAAAAAGATGAAAACAATTTGAGTCTATTAGGATAACCTCAGAGTTTGTAGAAGAATTTGAAAACTTGTTGAGAATATGCCATAAGAGCAGAATTGGTTGGACTCTTTCTGCTTGGTCACTCCAATCATATCCAAGGCCATCACATTAAGACACTAAGGCATTTAAAGTAGTTTCCTCAACTGGCACAGTCTTTCTGGTAGGTTCCCTATTCCTGTTGTCTTGATTTCTTGGTGCCCTGCACTCTCTTGCAAAGTGTCCCATTTTGTGGCAGTTAAAACACTCCACCTTAGGACTTTGTCAAACACATTTCTTTCTTTGTTGGCCATGTCCGCTTTCCTTCATTTTTCTTAAGGAATCTTCTTGCCCTTATAGTCCAGCATAAGCAACTGTTCCAATTTCGGAAGGATTTGTTGTAGATCTTCATTTTCAAGCTGTGGAATAGTTGGTTGGCTAGCAAAGAAGGAATAAATCATAGCCTCACTCAAATTTACAACATTTGTTGAGCTATCAACAGCACCTTAAGTGCTAGCAATATTAACACCCTGAGCAGTATTAACTGCTCTAGTTGCACTGTTAGTTGCTTGCTAGATGGACAAAATAGGTCTTACATGTGTGTGAGTTTGTGGCTGAGCTAGATGTCCCCTTGACCTCTGATTCATAAGACTTTAGGTTGTTGAAGAGGTCATCCAAATTCAATGTCTCAATCTCTGGTTTGTTCCTCCACATAATAGTATGCATAGTTCATTCTTGTGACAGACTTCTCAAGAACTTCTGAAAGATGTCTTTTTGAGAGATAATTTCACCATGCATCTCCAGTTGACTAATTAGTCTTTTGAAGCCTTTTCATAGGTTTGCTCTATCGACTTTTTGGCTGGATGCAACTAAAGTTTTCATATTGCTGCTTCAGAAGATTTTTTTGAGTTTTCTTTGTAGCAGCATTACCTCCAAATCTGTTCTTAATTGCCTGCATCAGTGTCTTAGCATCCTTGTAGGAGTTGAACTTTAATTGATGCTTATTAGGTAAGGCTATCAACAAAGTGCTTCTTTCCTTTAATTCTGCCTTTCTTTGTGCTTTCTCTTCAACACTTGTAGGAGGGATAACAGTTTCCTTACTATCCAGCTGTTTTTGTTACTATAGGTGCATTACCATTTTATACTATCTCCCATAGAGTGTAATCAATGCACTGTAGGTACTGATCTATCATCATCTTCTAGAGATCATACTCACCAGGTTGGAGTATGGGTAGCTTGATGGTTTGAGTAGATTGAGTATACATTGCTTCTTGAAGAAGTAGATCTTGTGTGTAGTAAAGTTTCTTCTTATTCAAAGCTTCTCAAAAGCTCTGATACCACTTGTTGATCCCAATAGAATAGATCTTTAATCCCTTAGCTTATATAAGGTTACGTTATGCAAGATAAATCTACACAAATATGGTAGAAACCTTTGATTTTGAATATCAATGGGGAATATGCGGGAATCTAGTCAAATGATACTCAAGAAGAATTACATGAAACAATAAATGAACAAGATTAATAACAAACAGTTTACCAAACTTTTAGCCTCAATATAATACGAACACTCTTAATAGTGTTAGGGTTTACAAAACCTTAAAGCTACGAATAGATTAATAGAACAATGAAGGATATCTATATGTATATACAGTATGCCCTAGGACCTCCTTTTATACACCAAGGAGTCCCTACAAGGTTTCAATCATTCCTATAAAATAAAAGGTTTATCATGATCTTATAAACAAATAATTTATATGAATATTTTACAAAAATATCTCATTACTTATCCCGTAAGTAATCTTGATAAATAATCTTCATCTTTATCCTTTCTCTTGTCTTTATCCTTCTAACAGTAGAAACTCTTCTAGCAGTTGTAATCTTTCAGCAGTTGTAACCAGCAGCATTAACTTTTATACCAGCAGCACTAACTGTGTACAAGCAGTAGTAACTACTTTATGCTAACAGTTGTAACATTACTAGCAGTCTAACTTTATGCTAACAGTTGTAACTTTACTCAAGCAGTACTAACATATACTAGCAGTACTAAGTTACATTAACAGTAGTAACTTTTATACTAGCAGTATTAACTACTTAGTAGTATTTCTTCTAAGTCTCTGAGCAGTCTTAACTTCCATTAGCAGTAGTAATATATACTAGCAGTAGTAACTGGCAGTACTAACTACTTAGCATATTTTTCACTAATATCACTAATAGTACTAAGTTATGCTTAGCAACAGTAACTCTAACCTTAGCAGCAGTAACTTCCAAACAGCTTCAAAAAGTCTTTTAATCCCAACATTAAGTTTCGGCACATGAGAGATCTGTTTTAAAAAAAAAAAAGGGGGCTTCAGTTCTTGTTTCCGCCCTTCGGTCATGTTTATGTGTCTCGTACAAGCCTATGGTAGCTATCTAGATTATGTATGTGAGGGTTTATCCTAGTGCCTCTTATCATTTAGCAAAGCCTAATCACACAAGTGCGATCTCACTAACGGTCTAGGGATGAATCACAAAAACAAGTTATAGAATTTAATACACTACCGGTATACTCTCATATAGTTTTAGCCAATACCAATGCTTCAGAAAAGGTGACAAATCACACATGCATGATCAAATCCATGAACGCGACACGTGCCATTGTTTAGTCCTTAACTCGAGAAAGCTATATGATGACATCAAATAACATTTATTTTATAGCATTATTTGTCCCATGTAATTGACCCATTTTGTATAATTATTGCAAAAAAATGTTACTTAATTGTTTGTATTTGAAAATTGCAGTAATTATGGAGTACTTGGTGAAACTTGACTAAAAGGCACGCATTCTGGAGCTTAAACGAAGATATTTTGAAGATTACTGTTCTGACAACCAATATGCCGTATCCATCAAGGAAGATACGACGTATCTGTGCCTGCACTCACCAAAGACCACGAAGGAAACATGATCAATACGCCATATCCAGAGAAGACCAATACGCCGTATTGGAGATATAGTATTTGAATATTCTGGAAGATATCAAACGTGGTCCCTACTCCAAGAAACCCTAATACGCCGTATCCAAGATATTGGATACGCCGTATCAAACCGACTCCAGACCCTATAAATAGAAAACTCAAAAACAAGTTTTAAGTGTGCTAAATTAAATTCTCGATACCTAAACCACAAAAGTCGATTTTCAGAAGAGAAAAAGAGCATAAGAGGTCTTGCAACGCATTCCAATCCATAGGATACAACGTGTAATTTCTTATACTTTTGTAATCGTTCAGTTTTTGGTATCATTCGTTAACTCAGTTAGTTT
>BQNB010012605.1:0-40342 GCA_026074375.1 Tanacetum coccineum
CCCTAGCTCATAGAGACTTTACCCACTTACTGCTTAAAGGTAATTTATACACTAGTAGTCCACTTGTCCAACTATCCAATGGAACCAGTATGTTATTTGTTGAATTATCTAGGTTCACCTTCTAGTCAACACGTTCAATAAACCATTGGCAATATCTAATTAACTAGTTAAGCCCGAAGCGTATCCTAGACACAGATTTAGAAGGACAATATTTTTGATCCTATGATTCTAGATGTATAAATCACTATATGGAGAGCTATCCCGGACTCTAGATTACTTGATCCGTATCACTAGATCCAGTTGAATGATAGGTCACATATAAAAGCACGTAAACAAGTATAAATTGATAAACATAAACAAGCACTCAACGATAAATCTAGAAATCAAGATAAATACAAGAGCAATTATTTAGCCAAGGTAAACTAACCAAGTTAACGATTGATACCAAAAACTAAATGATTACTAAAGTATATGGAATTACACGATGTCTCCTATGGATTGTAATGCGTTGCTTGACCTCTTCTGCTCTTTTTCTCTTCTGAAAATAGACTTTTGTGGTTTAGGTATCGAGAATATGATTTAGCACACTTAAAACTCATTTTTGAGTTTTGTATTTATAGGGTCTGGAAGTCGGTTCGATACGGCGTATTGGGGGTTTCTTTGAGTAGGGACCACGTTTGATATCTTCCAAAATATTCACATACTATATTTCCAATATGGCGTATTGACTTCTCTGGATACGGCGTATTGATCTTGTTTCCTTTGTGGTCTTTGGTGAGTGCTGGCACGAACACGCCGTATCTTCCTTGATGGATACGGCATATTGGTCTTCAGAATAGTAATCTTCAAAATATCTTCATTTAAGCTCTAGTTGTGTGACATTTAGAATTTCATTGTCACACATTTGAATATTATGTGATCGGACTTAACTGGTTAATTTTTTGTTAATTATTTAGTCACTTATAATTTGGGAAGTGTGACAGTATACCATAATAAGTTTGAACTTAGTCACACTATATATATAATATGTGACAATATATGTCAGCAAATTGAACAGTGTGACCAAAATCCATATTATGGTAACATGAAGTAATTGTTTATGTGGCTAAATCTTATAGTCAAGTTTGTCACACCTTATTTAATAAGTGACTACTATTTTTGGGCTGAATATTTAGCAACATATGAATTTGGAATGTGAGACACTGAAAAGTATAGTTGAAGCATTAGTCACGATATACATTTAAAAGTGACAAATATATGTCACACACTTGAACAGTGTGACCAAATGTCATATATGGTCACACTAAACCATAGACATACATGATTAAGTGTAACCAAAATTCGATACATATGGTCACGTAAGTTAATATGTGTGTCTAAAGTTTAGTGTGTGTTTGCTTGCCAAAACCTAATGTGTATAGTCACATTTAATTGTAGCTTGTATTCATGTGACTATTGGCTTTAACAATTGTCACACCATTCACAAATGTGTTATCTAAATTATGTTTATGGCCACATTATAAGGGTATTATATGTGACCAATACATTCAAAATAGTCACATTGTGAAATATTCATGTGACTATTATTTATAGCAAAATGTGAACTCAGTTATCATTAACCTTGATATTAGTCACATTGAGTGTTTGTGTGACTAAATTCAAGATGTTATATATGGTCACATGAAGTATTTATTTAGGTGTCTAAATCATAGAGTCATATTTTGTCACACATTATTTAAGTGTAGTCATAATTCGATACATATGGTCACACATTTCTGATAACTTATGTAATTTTGAGGGGTTAGATATGGGATTTTATAGTCTATCTAGTTTGAGTCTAATTTGATATTCACTGCATGAATTGAGTTCAGACTATTAGTTTGAGTCTAATTTGATGTTGAAACCCAATCCTAGATCGATTCCTTAGCTTGTAAAGAGTATGTTACCTTGGATAAATCCAAACTAACAATGATAGAAACTTTGTTAATACTAAAGAGTATGCGGAATCTACTCTTCAATACTTTAGAAGAATCAATGAAACAGTAACAATGAATGAACAATAAGAATAACAAAAAGCTCCAATATATTAATACGATCACTCTTAATAGTGATAGGGTTTACAAACAACCTTGAAGCTCTAACTATGAATTCAACTATATGAATGAGATCTCTATTTGATACGTGCTAAACTAGATACCCTAGGGTCTCCTTTTATACACCAAGGAACCCTAATAGGTTTACAAAACGTATTACTAATCAAAGCTTATCTCTTCCTATTCGATCTCATCCATAACTGATAAGCAGTACTAACTGATACATAACAGCACTAACTTATACAAAACAGTACTAACATACTAACAGTACTAACTTACAAAGACAGTATTAATATTTACTCTAACAGCACTAACTACTTGGAGTAAATTCTTCAAAACTTCAGCAGCAGCAAAATCTTCAACTAGCAGCACTAATCTTTAACTGACAGTAGTAACTCTGAACCAACAGCAGAAACTCCAAAACTAATATGAAGCCTTTAAATCCCAACAATCCCCCCTAAACTTGATATTTACCTTGTCAATCATCAAGTTTCTTCATATGCAACATCTTGATCATGAGGAGGATGTATCCAAACACATCTTTACTTCACATTTCATCTATCTGCTTCTGAATAAACCTAAGTAAGTCAAAAGCAGCTTCACTTTCAGATTCAGCTGTCAATCTCAAAACTAACATCTTCTCAAGAGTTTCTTTTGTAAGTGGATACTTTCTTTCTGCTAGCATGTGAAACTCAGTACCATCTTCTAGCATCAAAATATGAACTCCACAGTTTTCATACAAATTCCAGCTTTTGAGAATCCAATCTTCTTGATTCTTCCAGAGTTCATCAACTGCATTTGCCTCAAACATAGTCTTTAAGTCACCCCACAGAATTAGATCAATTCCCTCGGGAGTTGTTGTTTCAAATCTCTGCATCACTAGACTATGTAACTCAAGAAAGTCCATCCTATCAAACCTTGAAACCATTTCAGTGAAAGTCTTGATATATCTTGAACTTCCATCAGCTCTAAAAACTCTGTAATAGTCATGAGGTTCTCCATATCTATCATTATGATAAAATTCAGACTTCCAGTCAACAATTTGATACCTCTTGTCAAGAACTTCATAATCAATTGCTTCTTCTTCATTAGGAACTATACTCAGAAAAGTTTTTAGTTGTTCTTCCTCTTTAAGATCAGCATCAGTCTTTTGCTTTTTAGAGCTCCTCTTCATCCTAATCCTTTTCTTTCTCTTATTTGTACTGTCCACATCTTTATTACTGCTTTCCTCTTCAGCTTTAGTGTTCAGGTCTTTAATCCTCCTTTCATCTTCTTCAGATCCAATAGGAACAAAAGTATCTACCAGCTCCTTTTCCTTATTGTAAAGACCCTGAATCTCTTCAAAATCTCTATGCTTCAGTTGAGCATGAGTAAACCTACCTGTATTCTTTAGATAAGTCATCATTAGGTTTCTTAACTATGACTTTGTAGGTGGTTTGCTCCTGATAGCCTCAGCTCTTTCTACTGCCAACTATTTCTTCCTGATCTTAATGAATTCTGCTAGCATTCTTGCCCTCTCTTCAACTGTGTACTTTTCATGCTCTTCAAGAGTCATTCTAGCAGCTAATTCCTGATCAGCATCAATCTGTGCTTGAACAGCATCATATAATTCAGCAAGAGCAGCCATAGAAGCTTCTTCTTGTCTTTTGGCTTCTTCTTCCAGTTCAACCTAAATCTTATCATGAAGATCTTTAGCAACTTGTTCATCATGTGCAGATAGATCCTTTATTTTCACTGGCTTTTCAGATTCAATCATTATTGCTTTGCCTTTGGAAGAACTTATGAATGAAACTGTTGTTTTCTGTGTAACTGAAGGCTCTTGAATAGTAATCCCTTTAGCCTTTGGTTTTGTAGTTGTAACTGTTGTAGCAGAGTTTAAAATAGGGACAGTTGTAACCACTTTAGGCTTAGAAGTCTTCAATTCAGCCAATGCTTCAGCCATTGTCATGTCATTGTCTGTTAATTCCTTAGCAGCAGCACTAACAGGCTCAACAGCAGTAATAGTTACACTATCAGTAGTAACTAGTGAACTAACAGTAGTAACTGCAGGCTCAGCAGCACTAACTTCAACATCAAGAGCAGCACTAACACCAGTTTCTGCTGGCTTCACAACTACTTCTTCACCACCAAGATCAGCAGTTGTATCAAAAATCAGATCATCATCCAGCCTCTGAGTCTCATCCACCAAAGAAATCTCAGCATCAGCATCAATATCAGAAATCATCCCCCCCTGTTTGGATGCATTCTCCTCAGCACCCAAACTAGCTTCCTCTAAAGATTCCACTCTGGTTGCAGAACCAATCTTTCTTAATCTTCTAAGAACTGAGGGTTTTGACTTTCTCCTTTTCTCTAGCTTTTCAACCCTCTTCTTCAAACTTAAAATTTCAGTAGCTTGAGCAAGCTTGTCCTTCTCTAAAGCATCAACCTTCCTCTGCAAACTTGTATTCACAAAGCCAATCAATTCAGCTAGTGGGTAGACTACCCTTCTTTTTACTTCTTGGTGGGTTTTATACACCAGTGAGAGGTGATTCATGCAATTTTGGGGTGATGAAGTGAGTTGGTTCTTATTATTTTTTCAGGGGAATCATGATGGTATGTGTAGGGATGGGTTGGTCTTGTGGTTCAGATGTGGAAGGAGCACTTGTGGTGGCTGGTTGCTCTTCATCAACAGGTATCTCAACATCTTCATCTGCTTGAGTTTGAGGTTGAACCAGACATAGTGTCAAATAAAGGTAGTTCATTATTATTCCCCCCAAAAAATACTTTACCAAACTCTCCTCATATTTGCTAAACACCTTCTGAGTTGAGAGCTTGGGGATGTATACTTTATGTGATGTGATTAGTCATATCATCCACTTGATTGTCCAAAAATACTTGTATAAACCGTGGATACATCAGAAACTTGGCTGAACTGTCCATATTTCTGACCATGTTGTCAAAAATATACTTTGAAATAAAGATTTAAAAAAAAAAAACAAAATTGATATTTTTTGCTGTGGCCTCTCTTTTCTAGTATGCCAAATTATTGCATTGCGGCAAATGACAGCAGAAGAGGATTTTCTGCTACTTGGCCCATGGTAATGCTAAATTCATCGTTTTTCCACTGCAGTCCTTATTGGCATCAGGCATTGTGATAAAGGGTGCGGATTAGAAACTTCCATTATGGAGCAAAGAAGGCCTTGTAGAATGTCAGTCTTAGTGGAGGTTTTTCATACCTCATTCTGGCAAGTTCTTCAAAAATCTCATTATTTGGCAGACATTTAACCCCTTTAGCATCTTCTAGATGAAGATCTCTTCTTATGATTGCTTCTGAAACAAACACCTTTTTGCCATCAATTAGGGCTTGTAACTGAACCACGCCATTTACTGTCTTTACTTTGGCCGTAGACCAAAATTGCTTGATACATGACACATATATGGTGGGATTAACGGTTAAAGCATATCTGATTGTACTTGTGTTGAGAAAATCCAAGATTTGATCAAACCCTTCACTAGCATCTGATTTGGACAGATATGCGACCATGTTATAAGTGTCAGCGAACGTTAGAGGTGCCATTGGTGCTGGGTTTTGATGATGATTGATGAAATTGAGTTAGGGTTTATGATTAGAGAGAGTATGTAAGTATGAAATCGATCAAGTGAATGATTTAAACCCTTAATCAAAAAGTTATATGAAACGTCTCTCAGCAGTAGTAACTTAAACCCAGCAGTAGTAATATATTCACTAGCAGTACTAACTATGTACTTGCAGTAGTAATATTTTTACACAAGCAGTACTAACCACTTGGTATATTTTCCTTGAAGATCATCAGCAGCACTATCTTTACTTGAACAACAGTAACTCTAACTTGAACCTGCTTTACTTCAAACTCATCAGAAAACTGTTAATCCAGCAGTGTTTTTGTTTTCAGCTTGTTACAGGTTTTTTTGATCTACATGTTGATGTTTGCGGCATAATTTTTTTCTTATGTGTCACCACCCTTGTTCTCTAAATCTTTTTCTGCCATCAAGCGTTGTTAGTGGGGGGCTTATTGTAGATTGCAGGCGATGGTTTTGCTTATCCCTGGAATTTCAGTAAGTGATGTTTTTTATTACATTATAAAGACAATAGTATAAAGGCCTTTGTATTAGTGATTTGAATGTGTTAAATAATGACAGTGTCACCTTGTTTATAAGTTCCGAGTTTTGTTTTCATATTAGATACTATGCGAATGCTAATCTATTATATTAGAAAGGTGTTGTGCGGAAGGACATGAGTTTTTGGTGTCAAGCGTGTGAGAAGGTTGTTGATTATCCAGTTCTGAGGTGATTTGTTAACAAAATTAGACCAGTTTTACATTGAGAAAGTATACCTGACATTGTGGAACTCATACACCAGGTAACGGCTTGATTTAGTAAACAACAACATCAACATCCAAACTCACAATGTAGTTACACGTATCAGATAAAATCGACCATTATAACAATTCATATACATCCTTCAATGTTTAACGGAAACACAATATTACACATTCCAAACAAAATCCGCATTAGAAAAAATTTCAAGTTTCACAAAGCATAAGAACTGCCACGTACGTCGCAAACGAAAACAAAACTCACAACACTAAATATACTGTCATCTAAATATTTCATAAACCAAATAACATATTAAGAGCAAAACTGAAGATTAGAAAACACATGATTTTTACTTAATATCATAATATTCATTTCATAGAACATTCATACTATTTCTACAGCTTCTTACATACTACATACTTAACCATAGCTTATAATAACCTTTAACATACAGCTTCTCTCAGTTAAAAACAAAATACTTAATAACATCATCATCCATCCTCAATCAAACCACATCAGCAACACTTCCAAAAAATCTCAACATTGGTCTCAAGTTTTTCTCATTCTCCTCAATGATTCATTAATCTCTTATTCACCTATTCCTATCTACCTGTCGCCCATCCTTGCATCCTTCGCAGCCAACAACTGTCATGCACTTTCCTGATTCTCTATGGCTTCTAACATCGGCACCACGCATTGAGTTAAGCAATACACTCCTTAGAGGTAGCAACTTCAGAACGGATACGATCAACAAACCTGTGGATCTCGGCAATCTTTTGCTCCAACAAGAACTTAGTGTACCTGGAAGGAGAAGTTTCACCACTGAAAATGATGAGATCATCCATAACTCGCCTTGCAATCACGTTTTGAACACCCTCACCAGCCATTGGAATATAAATCAAGTGGATTAAAAGATAGATAATGAAAATCAACAATTGAAGACAAGATGGAAGAGATGAGATGAAGATATGAGTGAAACTGGGGAGTATATTTAAGGACAAAATTAACGGTCGAGATTTAAAAAGTAAGACATCATTTACGATCGGTTAATCCAAACGGCAATTTCATGATACTAATAAATAGGGTCCATTCACACATTCATGTTTTATATAGTTTCTTATTTTCCCCAAACTTCATACCCTCATATTTAAAAAAAAACTCACCTTTTTATAAAACCCCACATTCTTTTATAAAACACAAAACTATAACCCCCAATCGTTTATTAACATACCGATAATTAACCTAAAGTATACTCAAAACTATACCGTAAGAAACATTTTTAACGTGCATATAAATTCACCAAGCAATCGGCTACATCTTGGGCACATGTCAACCATATAGTTTATATGCTTTACAAAACTTTTATTTAAAAAAAATTAAAACACAACCTTTCAAATTTACAATAATTTGCGACTAAGATAACAAAACCCACGACCTAGTCCCGGTGGCAAACGCACGGGCGTTTTGTGGTAATGCCTCGTGTTGATAAAATACATGAGTATTTACGGTTGCTTTGCAGAAAAATAACCTCTAACCTTAATGACAAGTGTAGTTAATGTTATATGTCATTTTACTATCACTTGCATTGGCACCTGCTTAAGCAACAATACAATGTATACGAACACATCAACTAAACCTGAAGTAAATAATTATTAGATAATTGAAAATCCTTTACAAGATTATTGCTGCAAAACCAAATGCTTAAAATTCTTCGGTTATTTGGCAGGACAATACATAAATCCTTAAACAGATTTAGAGGGTGGCAAACTTGGCATGACTGCTTCACTTGGATTTTCGTATAACAATACCTTCACAATCGGTTCGATAGTAGTCATTTTGTGATTCATTACCCAAGTCACGTCGATTTACATATGGAAATATGTTATCATTATGCTAGTGAATGACTGTACTAAATTCATCATCGACTTCGTCATATGTATCTTTGTAATTCTTGGTAGGTGTTCTAAAGACAATAGAATTTTTTTTATCTATCTGGTCTTTCACATAAAACACTTGTCGTACTTGTGAGGCTAATATGAACGGATCATCCTTGTGGCCTAAACTATTTAGGTCTACTAATGTTTAACCAAGATTAGGATCGTGTTTGATCCCACCAGCTTTGTGATTAACCCAATCACATTTGAAAAGAGGAATTTGCTGAAACGGTAATCTAGTACCCATATCTCTTGTAAAACCTCATAATAAAATGCTTTTCTTGTGGTTGAACTCGTCTTTTAGATATGTTGAAGATCTCTAGCCTCAATTAACGCTAATATCACTGTTCATGGTAAAACTATGCCATCATTCTTATTGTACAAAATGTATTTCCCATTGCTTGGTATATGCCTCATATTTCACTATGGTGGCGCGTGGCCCATATGATATCCACCTTACAGTTTCTGATACACTATCTTTGGATATCGCTAATGTACTTCTCCTCTAAACCTGAGTTTCTTTACAGTATTATATAATTTCTTTAAATTACAGAATAGCAAACAAATTAAAGAATAGGGAGTGTTTGGGATAAATGAAATGGTTTGCTTGGCGGAACTCTTTCTAATGTCATATACAGGAGGGACACTTACAATTTTATCTTAACACAATTCTATTTAGCAAACAAACAAATTAAGTATAAAACAACATAACGAGTAATTTACTCTTCGGTAACCACTTAGCAAAAGATTTATTGTGCTCATTCTCCAGCAATGCTATTCGTTTACCTGGGTTTTTTGTTTCAAAACTTGCTTGGTGGTCGCTGAAACAAAAACAATGTCTTATGATTATTATATTTGATAGAACATTTAAGCAACGAAAATAGTACTTGTGTTAGTAATACTTACTTGATATACAATACATTTCATTTTGATTATGTCATTACATACAAATGTGCTTTCTAAGGACTTCCCCGGAATCTTCAATTGATTTGCGGACTGACAATGGCTTTTGTGACTCATTTTCATTGGTTACATGTTTATCAGGTGGGATACCAATAGTTTTCATGGTTTTATGATATTCGCTAAAAAAACTCTATTGTTTCTTCCGCGATAGTCTCCTCAGCAATGCATCCCTCATGGTTGGTCACTTTAAATCTAGTCATTTATTTTTTGTTTCGCACATGTCCTTTAATTACCTTCATTATCATCTTCGAAGGGTTCATCCACCGAAAGAAATATGGGAAGGCACATAATTTTACCTCCTAGTTAGGTGCCTCAGTCTTGTATATAATATCAAAAAATGACGGAGGAAAGAACTTCTCGAGTAGGCTCAGTGTTTCACAACCCAAAAAAGTTCCAATGCATATTATCTAGTTACTGGCAATGCTGATTTCCTTTCCATTTATATAAATTTTAAAAAAAATTAAGACCTGTAATAGCATATACTATGGGTGGGTTGCATTATTAAACGTATAGCAGATGGGCAAAAACTCTTGCATTAGCATGTGATCGTCATGCGTTTAAGGCCAATGAGCTTTCCTATCCTTTAGGGCTGACCTAAACTTTATAGAAAAATGTTGAACAATAGCCTTGGGTACCTCATTGCTCACCTGATGTTGATGTTAACATTTTACAAAGTTGTCTTTTTCAGATTTCGTTAGATGTGTGAAACTGCTGGAGTTGTGTTGTTTGTCTTCTTCTTGCCTAGCAAACAACTCTGGTTTTATCCCCAACTCTGCCAGATCTAATCGAGCATTCATTCCATCTTTTGTCTTTCCAGGAACATTTAGCAAAGTTCCGACTAGACTCTCACAACAATACAATTCTTTGCTACTGCATGAAGTCTATACAATGTAGAACTGTATTCTGCCTCCAATACCTTTAGCTCTTCGATACCAAATGTTGAATTTCTTCCAATATGCTTCATTTACTTGGTTGAACTACCCTCATCTTTGTTGTTTTCCTATCTTTGCCTTTGAATCTTCCCACCTATTTTTTTTTGGGGCCCTTTTCCTTTTCGTATCTTCTTAGTTTTCTGAGGTCTTATTGTTTGTTCATTTTCCTTTTCCCTACTTATTTTCAATATGTTGTACCTCGTTGTATATTTGTTCCCCGGTCAATGGATTTGGAGCAAGCTGAAATTCTTGTTGTCCATTAAACGCCTTCTTTTGCCTTCTGAACGGATGGTTGTATGGTAGATATCGTCTGTGTCCAGCATAACTTTGCTTGGATGAGGCAGAAAGTCTAACACAATGTGTATCTTTCCCACATACTACACAACCTTTGAATCCACTGTATGGGCATGCAACATAACTTTTAGTACCCATGATGCTGTGGTCGGGGTTGATTTCATATTTATCGTTCCATAACAACAAGGCACGTATTAATTAAAAGTTGTTTTCTGTAGTTAGGGTGGGAAATTTAATGCATCATAGGCATAACCCCTGTCTCGAATAAGGTATGCAGATCATCAACCAACGGTTCTAAAAAACATCGATATCATTTCCTGGGTATCCCGATATTAATACCGAAAGCATGATAAACTTTCTTTTCATACACAACCATGGAGGAAGGTTGTATATGACAGATAAAACTGGCCATACACTGTGATGCCTAGTTCTTGAGTTGACGTCAACCCCATCAGCCGATATTCTCAGCCGTATGATTTCTTGGTATTTTAGACTATTTCGGGGGAATTTTTCATCTATGGTACGCCATGCCTGTGAATCTGCGGGGTGACGTAAAACACCATCTGTTATCCTCCTTGTTGCGTGCCATCTTAGATCTTCTGAAATACTTTCTAACTTAAAGAGTCGTTGCAGTCTTGGTATAATTGGAAAGTACCACATTACCTTTGCCGGAGAATTGTTTTGTAACATTTCTTTTTTTTGTTTTTTATGTGTCTTATTATCCACCTTCCATCTTGATTTCCCACAAGTTGGACAAATAGTCAACTCCTTGTTATCCTTCCAATAAAGAATGCAATTGTTGCTACGTACATGTATCTTTTTGTATCCTGATCCCATCATTCTCATTAGTTTTTTGGCTTGATAAGTTTTTTCAACCATTCGTTACCTGCAAGTAGTATCTTTTTAAAAATCTAGTAATTCAGTAAAGAACTTTTTCAGAAGCTCCATACTTACCCTTCAAGTTGAGTAGTTTAACTATTGCGGACAACTTTGTGAAGTCAGGACATCCTTTGTAAAGTGGCTTCTCCGCGTCTAATAATAGTTTTTGAAACTTAGCAAGGTCATCCTCATCAAAACTTTCTTTTGTAGCATTAACTATTTCTACTGTTGTTGGGCCATCTGTTGGAATTTCTAAACCAAAATCCATGTCGAAATCCGTGTCTTCAACAAACTCTGTTGTAGCATTAACAAGTATTTGGGCAGTTTTTGCTTGCTCATCCTTTTCTCCATGTTTATCTCATTTTGTGTAGCTTAGATCAATCTTGTATTTAAATAAATGGAACTGCACTTCCTCCACTTTATGCTTTGTGTGGTTTAAACATGTGGTACACGTACATGGCATCATAAGCTGTTGTTTATTACCTCATGGGTTGATGTTCCTCGTCTTCTGCAAGTTGTATACTGCATACTTAATAAACGCTTCTACTCCATCAATATATTGTTTCTTGGTCCTACTAGTTCTCATCCAAGACTTGTCCATGCTATTATTGAGGTCAAATGGTAACGTATATATCGTAAAAGTCACAAATTAAACCAATATAAGCATCAAAGCATTTGTGTATAATTACAATGGATAGTCGGCAGTGTAGTGGTACTCAAAATTCCCTTTGATCACAATGACTATGTCAAAACAACCCATTAACCCAAATAGTGCCTTATTTCCAGTTGTAACCTCACAAAAAATGATACTCGTGTTCCATGGTGGAAGCTTATATGGTATTTACTGCTGCTAAGTGTTTCCTACTATGAGATTATCAGAACTACTACCTGATATACAACACAGATGCTTTTCTATTATGTTGTTTGTCTCATTATTCTAAAAATGACCAAAGTATACACAACCAAACAAGATACCACTTAATGTATAACAAATAAAATTGACAATGAAAAGTAAGCATAAGTTAACATTACCACATTTAGATCTAAATGAACCTCCCTTCATTGTTGATGGCCAGACCAGCGACTGGTGGATGGTGACTGGTGGCTGTGATTGGTGACTGGTAAATGGTGGATGGTGACTGGTGGCTATGATTGGTGAGAAATGTGAGAAACTTGGGTGGAGATGGAGATGGGTGGAGGGAGAATTTGAAATTTGTTGAAAAAAATATAGGGGGGTTTTAAAAATTTTGGGGAAGGAAATACTTTTAAATTATGGGGGGCTTTTTAAAAATTTTGGGGAGGAAAATACCAAATATTTTAGGGAGGGAAATACCAAAAAGGAAGCCACATGTATCGAACATGTGACCTCCCCTTCACACCAAGACCTCAACCATCTCTGCCCTTAGGTCTTTTTCAATTATACCTTGTTATGTATTCCTCTTATAGACTATCTGTTTTGAGCTTATAACCTGTGACCTACCCTTTTAACTCCTAGTCCGCTGGAACTACGCGCCGTACTTAACCCTCTTTATAAATAGATAAATGTAAACAAATTTTAATTATATATCAAGGAACAAATTCCCCGAAATCAATGAAACCGGAAACAAATATGAGAGTGTCTCGGGTCGTTTGTCCCAACGAGGCTTGAATGGAAAATCGAATTACGGATTGATGATTGAACGATAAAGATTTGGATATGATTTGGCACTAAACCTAATTGGGCAAATGCACTCAAAAATAAGCAAGGAAAATAAGCATATAGAGCAGGCTTAAAGGCTAGGAATGGAACAAACACTTAAAACTTTTACTCTAAGACACAAATAAGCTCAAATAAACTTAAGACAATCAAATAAGCTAAGCTAACTCTAAATAAGCAAATTCAAAAAGCAATTAAGCTAAATTAAGCAAGGAAACTCAGCAGTACTAACTTGGAGTACTAACAGTTTTAACTAACAGTACTAACTTTGAGTTAGTACTGCTAGCTTTAAGTTAGTACTGCTAGCTCACTAAAACACAATGAAACGAGAAATAAGCAAATAAACCAAAACATATGTTTACCTAACCCTAATAAGCACTTCAGGAGTAAGAATAAGCAACTAGAATATTATAGAATGGCAATTGAGTAAAGCTACATCGTTTTTTAGTCCAAGTCCTCAAAAAGTGCTGGATTTTAAAAAGGCGATTTTAAGCCAAAAACGCAAACACGAAAGTTGTTCACTAAACTGTTTTACGCATCTTTAATAAAGTCACTCTTGCTAAAATAAGCACATTATAAGCTACTAAAAAGCCCAAATAGGCTGCTATTGATAGGTAGGAAATTGCTTAAACTTTTGGTTTTTTTTGGTATGTTGGGACACTACAAACTCAAAATAAGCTCAAATTCAAAAAGGAGAGATGTTTTGGAATGCTTATTGTTGCTTAATTGATTCCAAATAATTTTTTTTCAAACCTAAAACAACTGAACTGAATCAATTTGCATCAAATAGTAGTAAACTTTAAATTTTCCTAAATAAGCCAAAATAAAAATAATGCTTAAATCTCCAATAAGCCAAATGAAAAGTGGTCTTTTGGAAATATGCTCCACTAATGAGTCTTATGAAGCCACCTATTCTTCTTTTATAAATAAAGCCATGATATAAGAACAATATGCACAAATAACTTCACTACTATTTTTTAGATTTTTAATGAAATTAAGCTCCTTTTAGACCTCAAATAAGCTACTGAAATAAGCTCAAAACTTTAAACAAACCTCAAACAGATTTAGTTCACCCTCCAATGAGCTTATGTTCAAAAAATCATAACCTAAAACCTAATCTAACTATCCTAAAAGTGAGATCAAAAATTGGTGAACTACCGGTACTAACCTGGAGTTAGTACCGCTAGCTTTAAAAGTTAGTACCGCTAGTTAAAAGTTAGTACCGCTAGTTAAAAAAAACTCTTAAAGTTTTCAAAAGTCATTTTATTCAAGCTGATTTGATCCTAATTGTTAAAAACAGATTATCAAATGACAACATAAGGTACTTATGAACAGATTTCAATCAGTGATAAGCACTTTAATAAGCTAAATTAATCTAACAGTATTAACTCAAAACTAACAGTTTTATTAAATGAACTAACAGTACTAACTAAGAAAGTTGCTATAAATCACATATTTAACAACATCTAAGTAAAATAAGAACTAAAAATTTGATAATAAACAAATAAAGTAAATATAAGTAAAACAAACATGCATATACGCATTTTTATAGCAAAGAAGACAAACAAGAGATAAAGAGAAACTTACAACACCCTTGCTCAAAACAGGGCAAAACACCAATCTACAAGCTCTAGCTTGTATAATACAAGCTAGTGGGAGTCCATAAGCCCATCTAATAAAACATGGCTTATCATCACATAAATAAGCTGTTGGTGTATTTGAGAGTGATTGTTGCAATTTATCTTAACTACTTTACTTTTTTTTTGGTTTACTTAATTAAAGAAGTTTTATGAACAAGCTGTATTGGAGAAGTTGTTTGAACACAATATTAGCAAATAAGGAAACTTAACACTTGGAATTGTAAAATGACTTAAAACATCAAATTTGCATTAAAACTTGAAAATGTTACAAAGCTGAAGGTAGAAGATGTAAATGACTTAAAACAAGCTGAAAATAAGCTAAGATATTCTAAGATATTAAAAACTAAAAACTCCCTCCTTTTTTTTCTTGGGTTACAATGGCCCTATTTATACTAAAACGAATTAAGGTCTTGGTTTCTTGCCCTCTCTTCTCTTCTTTATTCTGTGTTTCTTTGTAGAGACAAGAACCAATGTCGTGTTTTCTGTTGTGTGGGCCAATTCTTTATAAACAAATCCCAGCTCTTCAATTTCCTGTTGGCTTCCTTTGAGTCAATCAAGCCATTGAAAGTATTGGATGGTTAGGGATTGCCTATCAGTACAACCTTTATTATTACATCTGGCGGGGTTGATTAGAGTGGTTGAAAATGATTTTTTAGGGTGTTGTGTGTCTTTGGGGTAGAGGTATGGGACGACATGTCCAATTGGCCTAGTTGTACCTGCCCCCCCCCCCTGGGTTTTGTTTTGGGAGGGAGGAAGAATGATGTTTGGGTTTAGGATGGCAGCTTTGGGCCCCTCACTTCTTATTACAAATTTGCCCAGTTTTGCAATTTAGAACCTTGTCTTTTTCTTTTGTTAAATACTACTCTGAGGTTTGGCAGTTTTAGTCCCTCAAGTTGTATTTTTTTCATGTGGCTGACTTTTGACTTCGGTTGATTTTGGACTTTTTTATCAATGTGCTTGGTTTTGTTGTTTTTGGCTTTCCTTTTTGTCTGTTCTTGATATTGTTCCATGCACATTCAAATGACAAGACATACTATTACTAACTGTATTTTGGTAGTTTTAGTCTTTTAAGTCCGTTTTTTATGATAAATGGTATGTGTTTTTTTAGACATACCAAAAATCCCCCTTACTAGGTATTGCCGTGTCCCTCTCGCATTGTTATGATCGTAAAAAATCAAGTTGACTAAAGAATCTCGACCCTCTAGGACTTATACATCGATAAGTAGCAAATTGTTCGTCAAGGGGGAAATTAAAGAATCATAGCTTCGACAAGTCACGTTTGCACTTTTTTATATGTACACTAAATATCTCACTTTTTTTGGGTTTTTCTTTTCTTTTTCTTTTCTTAAAAACTACCATGCTGACTTCCTTTATTTTATCAACATTGGGATCATAGAATGAGTTAGCGCCTTTTCATAGACATAATCTACGGATGTCCTGACGGATAAATTCATCGTCCGCCGATTTTCCATGTTCCAAACCAAGCAATTTAAACAAGATCATTTGTCTATATATGGTTCCTAAATTGTTAAAGCACTCATACTTATGACCTAGTGAACTTTTGACTCCCACATGGATATATGATTTATATGTAGTGTACTCATTTCACTCAACATAGATCAACTTATTTTAATTGTCGTTAATTCCAAGATGAAACATGACTCAAGGCACAAAATTCATTGGCCCTGTGACTTGATTTCTAAATGTAACTTGATTTTAAAGAACGAAATTTTAACTGTAGAACTTTTTTTTACTACTCTTCTATCAGCTTTAATTTCATAAGTTCTTAAAGCTTAGGGAATGCCGTTGACTTAGTTTGAACCACTACCTAAGGCTCGCTCTTAGTAGGATATCACGACCAACGACCCGGTGTTCTAGTTTGAAAACACCACTCCGTTGCTTAGCGTAGTGGGAACATCACATTTACAACTTCCTTTTAATATGGCCTTAGGATCAGGTGTCTTAGTTTAATACCCACCACCTAGACCTGCTCCGTCCACCATGTTAGAGATATCACAACACACCAAATCCCTAGAACTGTTAAGATTGTCTTAGTTTGAACCCCCAATCTGGTTAGCGGTGTGTGGATATCACGCACTTCTTTTACTTGCTCCTTATAATCAAATACATGCTTCATTGGGCTATCTTCCAAATATTCATGCATTATTGCATTCATATTTATTCATGCTTCTTTGGCATTTTATCTTTCCAAATTAACTAGGAACAGAAAAAACCTTGCTTTATAGAATCATGTTACAAATTTGGAAGCTTTTTCTAAAAATACATCGATTGACTTTGTTGAATTGATATTGAGCACGTATGATTAGGCTGATTAAATAGTTAATGGTGAGAAAAATCCACATGTTACTCATATAAGTTTTTAGAAGAATATAGTCAGCACATAAACTTATATTTAAATCTATCAATTCACTGTTCTTCACCTTATTAAAATTCGAAACACAAGAATTCTTGTTGAAAGCTTAGCTTCAAGCGGTAGTTGAGGAACTAGCTAGGGCTCAACAACGCTCGGGATCGAGTCATAATATTATTCTCATTCTACCATTAGGAAAGACGAAACTGTAGGACAAAACACTTATTTTATTTTTTGAAAATTTCTTTTAAATTTTTCATTTCTTTTGGTTATTTTGCAAAAATTTTTAGTGGTAAAAATTAGGTTTATAGTGACTAACAACTGGCTGACAGGCAATATTATAATCGTAGATTCCCCCAATACTAGAACTAAAACATCCGTCCTCGATGTTTTGAAAGGGATTCCGACGTAAAATCTAGGCCGTTTTTAAGTCGTGCCAAAAGATAAAACGTTAGTCGATTTGATTTGGTTAATGGATTCACGATTGAAGCTGAAAGGATGTGAATTTTTGTGGATGAAAGACAAAAATGAAAGCACGAGAGTATTCACATCTGGGCAATCTAGATAATTAAACGAACAAAACTCTAAAACAACGGGTAATCGAAGAGGCGAGCCTCCACTAACAAGAAAAACACTTATTCATTTCTACACAATACTACGATAAGCATGGGGTGCCTCCCACGAAGCGCTTGTTTAAGGTCGCTATGCTTGACCCGTCACCTGAATTTATTGGACATTGGGGAAGGTTTGGAGATCCGGGACTACCAATTGTGGTACGTCCCCTCCAAAGTAATGCTTCAAACGGTGACCATTCACTTTGAAATTTGGCCCGGAGTTTTGGGATAACTCAACAGTGCCATATGGAAAAACTTGGGTTACAGTGAATGGTCCTGACCAACGGGTTTTAAGCTTGCCCGAGAAAATCTTCAATCTAGAGTTAAAGAGGAGGACTCGATCACCGACGTTAAAAACGCGGTTCTTGATTTTAGAGTCGTGAATCCTCTTTGTCTTTTCTTTATAGATCAAAGAGTTCTCATAAGCTTCATCACGGAGCTCATTAAGTTCATTCAGTTGAACTTTCCTATGGTCACCCGCGGTTTTGATATCAAAGTTGGTATGCTTAAGGGCCCAGTAAGCTTTGTGCTCGAGTTCGATCGGAAGATGACATGCCTTCCCGTACACTAGCTTGTATGGAGTACACCCGATGGGTGTTTTATAAGCTGTGCGGAAAGCCCAAAGTGCGTATTCATTTAACGACCAAGAGGCACGATTTTCGCCCACGGTCCTTTCATGTAATTTATCGTTTCTAAACCACGATTGGATACCTCACACTTGTCATTGTTTGTGGATGATAGCGGTGGAGAGACGATGAAGTTGACTCCGTATTTAAGCATGACCTTTGCAAATTGGTCATTGCAAAAATGGGTTCCGCGATCACTTATGATTGCACGAGGGGCACCGAATCTGGCGAAGAGAGATTTAAGAAATTTGCAAACAACTCGGGCGTCATTGGTGGGGAGCGCTTTTGCTTCAACCCATTTTGATAAATAATCAACGGCCACGAGTATATATTTGTTCCCTCTTGAAGACGGGATTT
Source organism: Tanacetum coccineum (assembly GCA_026074375.1). NCBI lineage: Eukaryota > Viridiplantae > Streptophyta > Magnoliopsida > Asterales > Asteraceae > Tanacetum > Tanacetum coccineum. Next base: position 18,735 of record BQNB010012605.1, read on the forward strand.
GGCACCATTATTATCAATTGACCCACATGTCTAAGATTTCGACGAACACTTGGATAGAGTTTTGTGGCAACCTCTTCCAGTGTGTAATTTTTCCTTGATCGCTGGCAATGAGTTAGCAGTTTTTCAACCAAACTCTTGGGGCAATTCTTTGTAGATTGGGGGCCCAAAAGAATCCGGAATCTACAGTCTTTTTTGAGGTGTTGTGAGCTCAGTGTTTGTCCACCGGTTGCCTATCGTGGCAAGCCATGAGGATGTCATGGATTCCTTTGCCAAAAACACAACGTTGTATTAACATTGATCGCTACAGGATTTTTAAACAGAAAGGGATCTTCCCAGAAATAATGCTTCACGTCTTTGAAGAATTTTCTTTTTCTGATGGGTTGACATCCCTTTGATCATGAAATTTCCCGCATGGTAGTTTGTGATGTCAGCAAACCATGAGGTACTAGCATCAAGAACAACAATCGAGATAAGAGTTTTAAGAGGAAACTTTTCATTTATATCCTTTGGATCGAGCTCCTTTCTCGTGAGGATTCCTCTAATTCGTGATAGATGTGCAGCCGCTAGGTTTCAGTCCTTTGTGTCTAACTAAATCAAAGTCGAATCTTGAAGGAGAAGATCCCATGGAAGCAATCTTGCATTAGAATACTTTGTTGAAAGAGAACTTGAGGGCGGAATGATCCGCTATTACACAGTGCATTTGTTCATGACAAGGTAAGATCGGAATTTTTCGAATGCGTACACCACGGCTAACATTTCTTTCTCTGTCGTGGCTGTAATCGTGTTTCCGCCTATTCTTTGTTTTAATTTGCCATAATGTATAGGCCTGAAAATGGTTTCTCATGACGTTTGCCCCAAGACTGCACCTAAGGCGAAATCAGCTTGCACTCGCACATATGTTCTAATGGTACATTACAGTCTTTGGCGGCAATCTGGATTGGAGCCTCGGTTAGATTCTTTCTTGGAGTGTGTTTAAATGGCTTCCTATTCATTCTTTGGGAAATAAACGGAGTCTCTTTTTCAAGCAAATGGGTCATGGGACGGGCTATTTTTGAGAAATTCTAGATGAATCTTTATTAACCGGCAATGCCAAGAAAACTTGGGAACCTTTTACGGTAGTCGGGTGAGGGTGCTCGTGCGATAACGTCAATCTTAGCTCGATCGACCTCAATTCCCCGTCTTGGAGATTTTATGTCCAAAAGAACAAATGCCTTCCTTAACCATTGGAAATGGATTTATTCTCCCAGTTTAGAGCTATAATTGGTGTCTCTCACACAGCTTAAGCATCTTTCAAATGGGTTAGGATGTAGAGAAAGAACTTCCAAAAAACCGAAAAGTCATCCTTAAACACTTACCATTGTGTTGCGAGCATGTCGTGGCAGATTGCCTTCTCTTTACATCTCTTGGAATGTGCCTGGTGCATTGCAGAGGCCAAAAGGTGCATGCAGGGCCGGTAGGCAAAGTTCCGTTTCATATGGGGCAAGTAATGTTGTCTTTTCCTGATTCATTTGGGTCGATGGGTATTGAAAATAACCCGAGATTACCTTATCGAGGAAAAACAATAGTATTCATTTCTCCTGCATGCCTATTCGAGCATTTGGCCATGATTGGTAGTGGAAAATGGTCCTTTCGGGTGGCTTCATTCAAACTTTTCGGTAGTCTATTGATACCCTACATACCCGTAACTAGTCGAGTTGGATCAACTCATTTTGCTCAATTCAACTACGGTTAAAACCACCTTTCTTTGGTATCACAGGTGTACTGGGCTTTCCCTGGGACTATCCGATGATAGGGTAAATTTTATCCAGCGTCAAGAAGTTTTTCAACTTCTTTTTGATGTCATCGTGGATTTTTGGGTTTTACCGTCTATGAGGTTGAGACTGTGGTGTGTTGTCCTTTCCATTAGAATTTTGTGAGTACAAAATCCGGGTTTATACCTCTTGATATGGAGTGTTTTCAAGCGTTGGCTAGCCTTGTGGGAATGCAATCATCTTTTTGAGAGCGGACTTTCTCCCGGACACTCAAACTCTTTAGCAATGTTGACTGGTAATATTGTTGTCTCCCTCCAAAATGCATATTCGATGGTGGGGAGGTAAGTACTTGAGCTCGACCTCAGGGAAGGTTCATTCAATTGTGTTTCATCGGTTTTGGCTTCACAATTTTAAGTTCTTTTCTACCCCAGGAAAATTTTATTTGTATGGTTGGGATTAGTGGTGATAAGGGCTCATCTATTTAGGATAGCTTCAAGATGAAGAATGGTCCTTCTCGGGATCTCATTCGGCATCATCATTCACTGATTTTAAGAACAGTATAAGAAAGTTCAGCCTTGATTTCTTTTAAGTATGAAATCGCTACCCGCGAATGGTAGTGAGGGTGGGAGAAGTGGTTTCAACAATCGGTTCACGTAAGAGTGGAAATTTTCATTTGATAATACCTTCGAGAAACCTCTAAAACCTCTTGAGAATATTCCTCACCACGCTTTTTCAATAAGTCGACTTGTTAATTTATTCCATGGCATTGTAGGAGAAATTTTTCGTCCTCTCATACTTTGATTAGTCACGGATTGGTCATCATGTATTTGGGTTTCTCTCTCCGTTGTACAACCAATCCAAGGCTCTTTGACGTTTCTTAAAATGGTCTTCCTAAAATCAACGGGACTCTAGGGTCGGCATCATAGTCAACTACCACAAAATCGGCTGGAAAGTAGAAGGTTCCAACCTTCACATAAACATCTTCGGCTATGCCGGTGGAAGTGGAGGTCGATCGGTCGGTTAACTCGAGTTTGAGAACGAGTGCGCATGCACAAAATAGAAATATAAAAAGAAAATTTATACTACAATTTTTTTTTTCAATGATTTATTCACAATGTATTTTACCGGACATGTGTTTAAGAAAACTTGTTACCAAATATCTACTTACTTCTCAGGTAGCTCTCAAAAAGATTAACGCCAGGTGAGAGGAAGTGTAGGAAATAGCGACGAAAGCTTATTGCTCCTTTTGGGGTCGTTGTTCCCTGGGAACAGAAACCCATCCTTATACCCACTTTTAGCTTGCTTAAATTTTCAAGGTGAGAGTTATGTCCGTAAGAGACCAACAATAGGCAAGTTTTCTTAAAATATTTTGTTCGAGTTGAGGAACCAACATGTTCACCGGATGTTATTGGTGATAATACCTAATTTCGAGTATATTATATTTGGTATTTTTACACAATTGTGAATTTTATTTTCTTTTTATCGGAAAAATGTCTTTTTTATATTTTTGGTTTTTCTTTGATTTTTAGATGATAATTATACTTATAAACAGATAAATGATATATATTTTTGTATGTTTATATTTTTGTAAAGAAAATATTCACAGATTTTAAAACACATAAGAGTCAATACGTAGCGTTATTATTTCAAGCCTCCTCGGCAGCTGGCGCCATAAATTTGACTCGCGCAAACTTAACCCTCTTTATACATAGATAAATGTAAACAAATATAAATATATATCAAGGAACAAAATCCGCGAAATCAATGAAACCGGAAGCAGTATAGAGAGTCTCCGGGTCGTTATGTCCCAACGAGGCTTGAATGGAAAATCGAATTACGGATTGATGATTGAACGATAAAGATTTGGATATGATTTGGCACTAAACCTAATAGGCAAATGCACTCAAAAATAAGCAAGGAAAATAAGCTAGAGCAGGCTTAAAGGCTAGGAATGGAACAAACACTTAAAACTTTTACTCTAAGACAGAAATAAGCTCAAATAAACTTAAGACAAATCAAATAAGCTAAGCTAACTCTAAATAAGCAAATTCAAAAAGCAATTAAGCTAAATTAAGCAAGGAAACTCAGCAGTACTAACAACAGTACTAACAGTTTTAACTAACAGTACTAACTTTGAGTTAGTACTGCTAGCTTTAAGTTAGTACTGCTAGCTCACTAAAACACAATGAAACGAGAAATAAGCAAATAAACCAAAACAGATGTTTACCTAACCCTAATAAGCACTTCAGGAGTAAGAATAAGCAACTAGAATAAACTAGAATGGCAAATGAGCTAAAAAGCTACAATCCCGTTTTTAGTCCAAGTCCTCAAAAAGTGCTGATTTTAAAAAAAGTCGTTTTTAGCCAAAACGCAAAACACGAAAGTTGTTCACACGAAAGTTGTTCACAACATGTTTTTAAGCAACTTTAATAAAGACACCTTGCTAAAATAAACACTTTATAAGCTCCAAAAAGCCAAATAAGCTGCTGATTGCAGAAAGTTGCTTAAACTTTTGGTTTTTGGTATTTTGGACACTACAAACTCAAAATAAGCTCAAATTCAAAAAGGAGAGATGTTTTGGAAAGCTTATATGTTTCTTAATCTGATTCCAAAAAGCTTTTTCAACCAAACACAACTTAACTTAACTCAATGTGCATCAAAAAGTAGTAAACTCTAACTTTTTCTTAAATAAGCCAAAATAAAAAAAAAGCTAAAATCACCAATAAGTCAAACTGAAAAGTGGGCTTTTGGAAATAAGCTCACTAATGAGTCCTTATTAAGCCCACCTATTCACTTTTTTAAATAAGCCACTGAAATAAGCACAAATGACTATACTACCATGTTTTTGGATTTTAATGAAAATAAGCACTTTTAGACCTAAAATAAGCTACTAAAATAAGCTTAAAACTTTAAACAAACCTCAAACAGATTTAGTTCACCCTCCAATGAGCTTATGCTCAAAAAATCATAACCTAAAACCTAATCTAACTAACCTAAAAGTGACATCAAAAATTGGTGAAAACTGAACCATAAATAGGAAATTTTAGACATTCTTTTTGACCCATTTGCTTTTAAACCTATAAAACAGATTTAAATCCTTTATGACCAGATTTTTAATGTATTCTAATGATTAAAATGGACTCAAAACAACTCTTAAACATTACCCAAACTTAAAATCAAAGATTATGCATGCACAAACCATAAAAACACCACAAATTTGACATATGCTTAGAAAATCATAAAAACATTATAAAGCTAATTTAAAACTTATTAAGACAGTTAAAAATCCAACAGTTCAACTACCGGTACTAACTTGGAGTTAGTACCGCTAGCTTTGAGTTAGTACCGCTAGTTCTAAGTTAGTACCGCTAGTTCTAAAAACCTCTTAAAGTTTTCAAAAATCATTTTTCTTTTCATCCTGATTAAGAACAGATCATCAAATAACAAAATAAGACACTTATAAGCAGACTTTAATTAAGAATAAGCACTTAAATAAGCTGAATTAGTCTAACAGTATTAACTCATAACTAACAGTTTTATCAAATGAACTAACAGTACTAACTAAGAAAGTTGCACAAATCACTTTTAAACTAACAACTAAGCAAGATAAGCACTAAACATACTGATAAAGCACAAATAAGTAAACATAAGTAACAAATAAGCAGTTCTACAGTAAATAAGAAAAACAAGAAAAAGAGAGACTTACAACACCCTTGCTCAAAACAGGGTCAAACAACGAATCTACAAGCTCTAGCTTGCATAAAACAAGCTAGTAGTGTCCATAAGCCCATCCAGAACTGGCTTATCATCCATAAAATAAGTTGTGGTGTATTTGAGAGTGATTTTCTCTTAACTACTTGACTTTTTAAATAAAGTTTACATAATAAAGCACTTATCAACAAGCTTGTTACTGAATAGCTCTTTTTGAACACAGAACAAACAATTAAAGAAACTTAAACAACTTTGAATGTAAATTGACTTAAAAATCTCAAATTTGCATTAAAACTTGAAAGTGTTACAAAGCTGAAAGTAAAAGCTGTAAATAACTGAAAATAAGCTAAGTTATATTAAAAATTAAAAACTAACTCCCTAACTTAGAGTTACAATGGCCCTATTTATACTAAAACGAATTAAGGTCTTGGCTTCTTGGACTTTTTTCTCTTCTTTCTTCTGTGTTTCTTTGTAGAGACAAAAACCAAGTGTGCTTGTTGTGTGAGGTGATTCTAAAACAAATCCCAACCTTCAATTTCTTTTGTGCTTCTTTGGAGTCAAATCACACCATCGAAAAGCTTGGAAAGGTGGTGCATTATACTTGTATATACAGTTTGGGACGATTAGAATTCATGGTAGTATTTATTTTGCTGAAGAATGAGGAAGAAAAGTTAAGTCATTACCCCCATATTTGTTTGATAGTCTCCATGTTTATTTTGATACATCTCAATTCAGGTCATTAGATTAGTTTATGTCATTGAGTATTAAAAACTCAAGTGTAGGGGTGTATCTATAAACTATAAGTCATATATGATTATGTTTAAGCAAATGGCAGGGCAAAAGTGTACGAAAAAAATAGAAAAAGAAAAAAAATTAAAGAGTTTGATGCATAGTATTGTATATCTTTGTCCAATGTGGTCGAGTCTTTGGCTTAGCAACCCAATCAACGTGTACTCCTATAAGATAATTAACTCACCACTTCACCCCCAAATTCACCCAAAAAGTCACCCCCAAATATATCTCAGCTGATCCTGTTTCCATTATTATTATCTTACACCTACACCCCACAACCCTTAAAGACCTCTTTGATAGTAATTTCTATGTGCTTACGCCATAGCGGTAGAAGTTTGATCCTCTATCAAGCTTATGGTAATTTATATGCTATGACGGGTAATGAGTGTTATTTTCCCGTTTCTGTTATTGTTATAATTCATTATACACCCGAGAGAAAGAGAGAATCCAAACACTTATTGTGAGGTGCTAGTATATAACTTTGGTGCTATTAATTACGAGGTCTAGAAGGTTGTGTCATAAACTATTTCTAAAAAGTAAGTTAAATTCCCCTGATACTGCTATTGTCTAGGTAGAAAAGCCCATTTGCTTGAGGACAAGCAAATCCCAAGTGTAGGGGCATTTGATGAGGTGTCATTTTATACACTTTTTCGAGGTCATTTAACCCCCTAAATCATGCAAATATGCCTAAATTATGTACTTAATTGTTCCTTTTTGTGTTTTCAGCATTTGGATGGCTTTTGGAGGAAATACTCGTGACTTGGGCTCATTTGGAAAAGCAACGAACAAGATTACAACTCTATACCAAATCTCATGAAGATAATGCGTACAGTGGCTGGAGATGGCATCACAATTAAATGTGACAGTGTCAGGACGTACAAAGGACAGAGTCAGTATATTCACGATGGCATTAGGATCCAACCGACTTAAAGAAGCCCTAGAAGATTCGGCGAGGAGAGGGCGTCAGGATTATAACGCGACGCCGTCGCGCCTGTTTTTCTATATATACAAACTCGTTTTTAGGGTTTTAAGTGTGTAACTTTTGGGAACCGAACCCTACTTTTAGAAGTCGATTGTAACAGCTGTTTAGGTCGTTTTTAGGGTGTCAAAACCCTATTGTATCAACCTTGAACACATGTTTTAATCAAGTGAAGTCTTCTATCTTTTATCATTCAATATGTTTATGTGTTGTTTGATTGATTCTTGTTCTTCGCTTCTTTTCAATATGCTAGGCTAGATCTATTAGTATTTACTTATGATTGCATAAAACTTAGTTTGTAGATCCTTTTAATATCGCTTCTTGTGATGGATATGTGCGTTAGGATTTAGAAAACTAGCCATAAGATATTAAATTGGCATAGACATCTAGGGAAACGCGAGTGTGTAGAAAGGATATCATCGGTAACAGTCTTCATACTACCTTACTCCTAATATGGTTGATCCATCTTAAGTGTTTTACTGCATGTAATGTGCTTTTAGGGGCCTTGTAATAGTCTTCATACTACCTTAATTTTGCGTTGCCTTAATAGAATATTACATAGACGACGGATTTGTGTAATATGTTCATGACCTAGGAAATACTTACACAGATCATCACAAGTGTGACAAAGTAATAGGATTAGGAAAAACAAACTAAGGAGTAGTTCATGATTAAGTAAATACGTTCGTTTACCCATGAGTTTCCACTAAATTGGTTTAGATTATTATTAGTTTAATTAGCTAAAACCAAAACCAACCTCTAAAAACCTGAATTTTACATGCTTTCTAAAAATATAAAATACAAAAATAATCTTCTCTTAATTCCTTAGACCTCTGTTATATTCTGTTCGAGCCTTCCCAACCTATTCCCCTAGAGAACGATAACAACCCCTGAGTCTTGCCTATACTACACTACAACGGTTAGGTACACTGCCTAGGGAGTTGTAAAACTCTTTGTGAGTCCACAACTAGCGGCATCATTTATACAATAACACATCATTAATTTTTATACCTTTTGATATTATAAACCTACATTTGCTTTATAAAAATGATGAAATTAAATAACGTTTATTTTATTGTATCATTTATCCCGTCTTTATTGCTCGTTTTACATTATTTTATATATGAATTGATACTTAATTGCTTATTTCTATTAATTTCAGTAATTATCGAATATTTGGTGAAAATTAGTGAAAAGGCATGCATTTTGGAGAAAAAACGAAGAGTTCAAAAAAGTCTATTGATACTGACAACCTATACGCTGTATCATTCTAGAAGCATACGCCGTATCCAAGACTTTGACGAATTAAAAGGCCATTGTCTGACTTTGAAGAATACGTTGTATCCATATCAACGATACGCCGTATATAATACTTTGGTCAACGAAGAAGAACCAACATGTTTTATCTCAATACGCCATATCCAACAAGAATATACGACGTATCCGTGCCCTAACTTTAGAAGACATCCATGACGAGAAGAGAGCAATACGCCGTATCCAGATGACCTGTACACCGTATTCAAGTACAGTCTAGGAATATTCTAGAATATAATACTAGTTACCCAATACGCAGTGTTGAACCCTTTCAATACGACATATCGACTGATTTCTAGAGCCTATAAATAGAAAACCTAAAACTCGGTTTTCAATATGCTTTTAACCACCAAGTTTGATTCTCGTAAGATCTAAGAAGCCAATAAGGTCCTGTAAAGTGCTCCAATCTATGGAAAACCCTTGTAATCTCTATACTCTATATACGCGTTCGGTTTTATGTATTTTAATCGTTCGTCTATGAATTAGTGTATTGTTACAATAATAACTATCGGCTAATACCTTTAGGTATTAGCCATGTTTATGATAATTTAATGTTTGGTTTGTTTATATTGATTTTTTACTTATTCATTACGTGTTTATTATGTTTATCACTTCATATTCATTTATGTTTGATTATGTGTTTAATCTATATTTCAACTGGATCTAGGATTACGGTAGGGTAAGACCAGAGTCTGGGATAGAACTACATACAGCTTATATATGTGACTCTGGAATAATAGGACTGTAAATTTATGCCCCTGTGTCTCCCTTGGTTAAGTGAATAGGTAGACTAAGCAGTGAATTAGGATTACACATAACGTTCTGTTTCATTGGATAGACACTTGTACCATGGACTACCAGCTTATATATAACGATTGAACATAAGTAGATAAATCCTCGATGAGCCAGGTTTCGATATGTCACCTTATATTGTCTCCTAGATAGATTATAATCAACTGTAAACACTTTATGCGGGTTTAGGTTAATTATGACATGAGTAACTGGAATACAAACCTGGAGTTCAAGGATAAGTCCTACCTAAGCTTAAGAATGATATATCACCAACGAAGTAAAACAATCATTGCACTCACAGACAATACCTGCGTTTTATTAGATTAATCTGGCTAATACGTTTTCCTTACATTAGGCTTGACTACTTCTTTATATTTTGTTTATCAACTTGTGTGTGTTAATTGTCATCATTTAAATTAGTTAAACCAAAACTCGTGCCAGTCTGTCAGACTAAAAACACCCCTTTGCGTTAGTTTAGGTTTAAGTATAATTAACATAGGATAAATTAGGACTAACATAGATAACTAAAATACTGATAGATTTGAGTATTAACGCTCGCTCTTAGTGATCGAAACCCTACTTACCAACGAACCTACAATTGACTGGGTACACTGCCCGTTAGTGTTAGTTAATAGGTAAAGTCGGCAAAATATAAATAGTAAAACTAGATAACAAATATTAACTATACTAAACGACACATCAAATTTTTGGCGTCGCTGCCGGGGAGTGAGTTTGTTTAATTCTTGTTTATTAGTGTTTTTAATTTAGATTTAGTATAATTTAGTTTAGTTTGTAATTCTGTATTTTAATTATGTGTTTGTATGTTTGTGTGTTTTGTGTATTTTTATGCATTGTTAAAATCTTCATGTTATTCTTTTGAGTTGAAATACTCAATACGGCGTATTCATACTTTCGAATACGGCGTATCAATTTTATCAAAACCAATACAGCGTACACGACATCAAGCCTCAACACAACGTATTCAATCTTCTTAATATGGCATACTAATCTATTTGACCTTTTTCTGTCTTCGTTGTTTATTTATTACAGGAAATGGAGGACCAGGATATGACTATGGAAGAATATGTTCAACATGACACTGAGAAAGCTCTTAGAAATGGTAAAGTGTATAATTGAGAAACTGGTACGTATGGTAAGATCATGTATGTTAAAGACATTAACAATCTCAGATTTTTTGAAACAAAATTCCCAGCTGTATTTTATGATGATGCATTAAGCTTAGAATCAGGTTTCTCATTAGAACCCACGGTTAGTTCTCAGCATGTCAATGAAGTTAATTATAATGAAACATCAATGTCCGAATATTGTGATGAAAATGTTATTTCAAAAAGAAAAGCTTTAAAGAAACGATTTTCTAAAAAAGAAAAATTCAACATCTTGAGTATTAATTTAGATCTATTTTCTTATAATATATTTTCTGCCAATGATTTAAAATCAGATAAAGACAATGATGAAGACAAAATAAGTATCAAGCAGTCTTCGAGGGATATATTTATCGAACCATTACATAATGTAATAAATATTGATGCTGATACCTATGTACATGCATTAAAAGAACTTTGGAAAACAAGTCATGATACAATTAATAAGTTTTTTGCAACTAAAACCTTTATCAAAGAATCAAGTGTTAATATCACGATTTAGAATTATCTTAACGAAGGGAGGTTGATAAATCTTGTTAGAAATTTATATGTGCCATTTGGAATCCCGTTTGACCCAAAGTTGTTTTATAAGGATGGAGTGAAGCTGGAGCAAGTTTAACGTAAAGACTTTTCTGTAAACAAAAGTGCTTGCCGAGAGACAACCCAGAATGTTATTTCAGTTTTGTTATCGAGTCTGTCTTTCCAGGTTATCGATACGGCATATCCAAATTAATAGATACGGCGTATTGACCTAACCTGGACGTTATCCGATTTATTTTCCTGCACTTTAAAACATTATTTTCAAACCTGTCAATACATCGTATTCAGATTTTTGATACGGCGTATATGACATCTGACCCGTACTTAGATTATTTTTAATATAGGTTTCAATACGGCGTATCCTGAAACATGGATACAGCGTATTGACTTCCTGTATAGTTTTTGTTTTTATTTTCTAACCGACGATTATTTGGAGATAGGATTTCTATTGTTTTCTTAAGATTTATACAGGAACTTACTGAATATAAATGACGAAATTTGGTATGTACATATATTCTAGAATCTATGTATGTTGTAGCCATGCTGGTATCCAGACGATTTTACAACACACATTCTTGCTCATATCATAACATGGAGGATCATACCGAGCAAATCCCGTGGGAGCTTTCTGTTCTAGATATTTTTATTTGCCTGTTTTTCATGTTATATTTATACAACGTAGGCGTTGTATATCTCAAGTGGGAGAGAAGAATTAGAACACTGCTTGTCTTTATTTTTACAATAATATGCCTAATTTATGCTTAAATTTTAAAAAAAATAGCATATTTTTGTGAGATTATTAGTTGCATGACCCGCACACATAACCTTTATTTCCATATTGTGAGGATTAAGCCTATTCCGTTTCTCAATTTATACCAAAAAATTCCACAAATATATGAGTGTGCCGGTGACTGTAGTAAACTTTACAACTTAGCTTGGTATACTATTTGAGACCACCATAATGAGTATTAGTTTTATAATTGGAGTGACCTTTCTAAATTGGTAAATTTCTAAGATTACACTAAAAAGCCTATACATATTGTGATATTAACTAACTACACTGGTTAGATAACTCCCGTATAAACCCTTTTATTTACTCTCATCTTAAGAGTAAGATACCCCTAGAAAAACCTTTTGAGCCATTCCTTTCGTTTCTTACACCACCAAAAATTTGTTTCGTTACACCTTTACACCTTAGCCTACCTTATAGATTTAAGTCTTTAATCGGTTGTTAGTTGCTTTAGTGTAAAAGTGTGTATTTCCTGTGTTCGCGTGAGTATTTTCTATCTTTGGTTAGATCGGGAATTGCATAATGCAATGGGAATGTGAAAGTAGTGTATCTTTTATTTTCCGTATGTTTTACTACTTTCACTATTATTTTTATCTCTGAGTCAAGAGCATTACGGATATATTATCCAGATTTATTATGATCGTGAAGTGGTGACATTATACACCTTATTTCGTTCTAGGTTTGTTTAAAAAAACAAGAAAACAGAAAAATACAAAAAAATGTAAGGGAGAAAAAAAGAGAGGATTGCGAGATAACCGGTTCGTGTAAACTTAACCGAATTTATTGTTTATGATGATCGATTATTCGTTGGTACGTGCTATAAACCAACGATGTAATGTTTTGTTGTATATTATCTTTAGTTGGTCTCAATATAAACCAACTATGTATTTTTTGTATCAAGTGACAGATATCGCCACTATTGTTGTATATTATATTATGGATGACTGGGAGTTGGCCGTTATGGGAACGCCAACTAGGTTGTTTTATGGAGAGTTGAGTACGGATGATTAAGACATCTTTGAGTCTAATTCGTGTCAACCAAAGCGTGAGTTTTCGTGTTAAAGCGTGAGTTAGTCTATGATTTGTGTCTTTTTCATAGGCATGGTCGGGAAAGTAGCTAGCATCATTGTTCTTTATTTGTTTGGACTTAATCTATTTGTTTTGTTCTTTTATTTTACACCAATTATAAATGTTCACATGCCTAATCCCTACCCTATATCATTCTTCATCCTAACTTTTGGTTTTACTCGAATGAGGGAGTGAGCAATCATATATGTCTCGTTCATGGATTTGGATGTGTATATGTGGTTTTGTCGCCCTTGTTGGTTTAATAATATTGGTAAAGATTACTTGGTCTTATCTTTAGCTTATTCAAGTTAAGGAGTGAGCAATCACAAGTGTCGCGGTCATGGATTTGGGCGTGCGTTTGTGGTTTTGTCGCCTTTTCTGGAATATTGGTATCGATAGAGATTAAAAAGAATAATCAATCCATAAACCTTATCATATTAACCTAATTTACCTTTTTAGACTTGTTACTCCTTAGCTTTAGTGGTGGAGATGTGTATCATTGCCAAGCTTATGATAGAATACCAGTCACGACCTAGCAATTAAGCGAATTACTAAAACGTTACCACATAGATTAGTTGAGTGATTTGAGTGATTTCATTTTTCTTTTTCGTGAGGTGTTTGGTTGTGTGCTAGTAATTGAATAAAAATGCTTAAAGGAAAAACTCCAAACATTCGTTTGGAACATATTTTCATAAGAAAATTCTAAAGTCTACTTGAGGACAAGTAGGATTCAAGTGGGGGATATTTATGACATCAAATAACGTATATTTTATAGCATCATTTATCCTGTCTTTATTGCTCGTTTTATATTATTTTATATATGAATTGATACTTAATTGCTTATTTCTATTAATTGCAGTAATTATCGAGCATTTGGTGAAAGTTAGTGAAAAGGCACGCATTTTAGAGCACAAACGAAGAGTTCAAGAAAGTCTACTGATCCTGACAACCTATACGCCGTATCATTCTAAAAGCATATGCCGTATCCAAGACTTTGATGAATTAAAAGGCCATTGTTTAAGTTTAAAGAATACGTTGTATCCATATCAACGATACACCGTATATAATACTTTGGTCAATGAAGAAGATCCAACAGGTTTTATCTCAATAAACCGTATCCAGCAAGAAGATACGACGTATCCGTGCCTGTTAGGTTTAAGAAAGTGTTTATTATTATATGAATTGGTCTTTGTATAGTTTTTTTTAGTTTTATAGTTTTATTAGTAATTATAATGTAATAAAGTCTATCTTGGTCAAAGTTAAGTAAAGTTGACCAAGGTTTGACTAAAGTTAGGAAAATAAAATAGGAACAACAATAAGTATAAATACCCATCTAGGAGGGGTATTTATACAAGTCTTTACATTTTTTAATTCACGTATTCCTCCCATTTCTATTTCCCATTTGGAATAAAAACTTTGAAAATGATGAAAAATACTCTCTAGCTCCTCTCCTTTATTCTAACACTTTCGTATGATTACTACTATGCCAATATGACATATAACAAGTGGTACCAGAGCCAAAAGGTGATTCGTGATGTTTTTGTGCTTCTTCATAGTGCTTATTCTGATCAGTTTTGGATTATTATGGTTTCGTATATTTACGTAAGGTTTCGTAAACTTTAGTAAGATTTTGTAACAGTCATTCTTAGTCCAATCTGGTCAAATTCAATTTATAACAGATCAAATCCAATCATCAGTCTACTAGAGTCCAAAAACATACTATCTGTTCATATATTACTTTTGTAAATTATTAATCATCGTGCTTAACTGTTAAATGTTTTTGGTCAACACGGTTTCAATATAACACAGTTTTGGAAACACGTTTTTTTACACACGTGACTCGGTTACGGATGTTATACACAGTTTTAGAAATGTGACAGTTACGTAAGTGTTACCAAATGTTTTACGATAGTATGATACGCAAGTGGATTTATGAAAGTGGTTTCGGTAACTGCACTTTTGATGGTATGAGGTTTCATAAGCACTTTATGACAGTTGGTTTCGGAAACTGCTTATGAAAGTGGTTTCGTAAATGGTGCTTCGAGAGGTTTCGTAAACAGTTTTGATAAGAGGTTTCGAAAACAGTTTACGGTCGGTTTTGTAAATGAGGTTTCGGTTTTGTAAAAAGGAAAGAGGCTTCGTAAAGAGGTTTCGTATGACATTAGACCTTGTTATAACTGTTACTCACTTAACCCATACGCAACCTAAGACATCAACCGAGTCAACTCGGTCATGACCGAGTTGAATTCAGTGATGATAACTTCATAAACAAAACCAATTCATATATATCCTACTCCCTTCATACATCAGCCAACACAAACTACAACTCATCTTGACAAAACAAACAAGACTCGATACTGAAAAACATAACCACAAGATATCAGTTCTTATTTCGTGTTTACAATCACAAAGTCATGATCTTTAAAAGCTCAAAAACACGAAATTAAAATACATCATCGATCTTGTTCCAAACAACTCACAAAACACAAGACAACATATTTAACCTACGTGAGACCTTTTAAACAAGATATTAAGTCAATAAAAGTCTTGAGTTCTTCGTGTATCTTCAGATTGGAACAATGTTCTGTGTTTTCGTATGGATTGATAGAGATAAAAGGGGTTTTTATGAGTCTGGTTGTGGTTGCTTTTTGTTGAAGATAACTGAAGAATGAGACGGGGCATTTATTTTTAGATGTATCGATTGAAGGAGTAGTTTTTTGTTTGGCAGTTTTTGAAGAAAGAGAGGCGGGTAAGAATAAGATAACTGTGTTAATGTTTTAGGGTTATGAAATAACCTAAAGAGTTATATTCACACGCAGAGTTGGACTGGTAAACAGGCCATATTAGAGAAATATGGGATTCGTTTCATAAGAGAAAGATGGGCCAAAATTTGGTTATAGTTATGTGATAGACTCATGTTTTTGCTATTGTAAGTAAAGTGAGCTTAACCGAATGTGTTTAACAAAATAGACTAACATTATGGGCTGGACTACAAATTTTAACTGATAGGACGGACTGTTATGGCTAACAACACGAACATCACGTTTCGCTTAAAAGATCCATATCAAAGATTCACTTAAACCATTAAAAAGGCTATTTTTGGGATTTAACCGCAAAAATTGGCTACGAGGATAATTTTTATCACTTATTTGAAGTTGGAGTGGAATTTCACAGGTGCGTATTCTTATCATATCTTCAAGTCGGGGTTGGTTGGATGATGACTTGGAAGATAACTTGTTTGAGCTTATAACCGGTGTTGATGAAGACTTGTCAAATCTAGCAATGTGTGATCTATAAACGCAAAAGTCTGTGCTTAATACGCACATTTGCTATCACTTGAAGGAGTTACATTCTAGTGCTTAGTGTCTCAATTATTTGAGGATTTGTCAAGAGACTTAGGTCTACTTATATTTCAAGGAATTGCGTTGTAGTATTCAATATAAGTTTGGAGTCATGTGGATAGTACAATACATAAGACACAAGTTTGGGCTATTCTACTTCAGTATCAAGTTTGTAATACTGAGTTTTCTTCATCAATAGTCATTATAGAGAGCTGACAGAATAAGAGGTTGGAAAAGAATAAGTCAGAGGAGAAATGAATCAGTGGATTCTCACGGGATATTTTTGGTGTTGAACCAAACATTATTCTACTTCACACATGGTCATACTATCGAATAATCGGTCGTATACAGGTTATGATTTTTTTGATGGTCATCGAATGCAATCAGGGGGAAGAATTGTGTACTTGTATTATTCTTTTTCATATTTCGACATTTGGGAATTATTTGGGTGTGATGCACTGTACATCCGGGACTTAATTGACTTTGGTGTTATAGTTTCGACCTCTACGGGCTGTTTTGTGTGAAGTATGTGCATACATGAGAAGATCTTGCTGATTTCTTGCATGTTACCCTGAACGCAAGATCGTTGGGAAAATCTTACTTGATCGTCCATTGAGCTATTCTCTAACTGCTATTGCTGATGTTCCTATTGTGTATCTACAACAATTCCGGAGGACAGTTAGCAAAGTGCATGATACAGAGGACACTATCATCTTCAAGTTGGATAGTCAAGAGATAGTTTACACTGTAGATATTTTTAGAGACACTCTTCATTTGCTAGTGGGAACTCTAAAAAATCCATTTGTCGCACCAGTCATCATCCAGACTATTGAAGCTTTCATGAACAGGGTTGGCTATCAAGGTGTGGTTGATAAAGTGAGCGCCTTCTACACGAAGAATCTAGCTCAAGCATGTCAAACAATGTTTAAGGTGTTCAACCGCTGCTTAACTACAAGAACATCTGAACATGATCAGACAAAGATCAACATTCTTCAATTATTTCATGTTATGATCAACCGAACAAATGTTGATTATGCTGCTCTTCTATGGTGGGATTTCATAAACAATGTGTTTTAGAAGAAGGAAGTCATCCAGTATCCTCGATTCATCAAGCTCATAATTGCTAATTTGATAAAGAAATTCCCAAACATTCCTCAAAGGATTGATGAGGATTATAATTCCATCAAGGATGATATTCCATTGGTTAGTGTGTATACTACTAGGAATGTGCTTGTACGAGGGATGCTGATTTTAGATGAATTTTTAATAGAGGAAATCCATGCCACTAATGACTACAAGGAGTATGAGATGGTGTTTATGAATGTAGTTGTTCTAATGAATAAACCGCAACCGGTTGTTTCTACCCATGGAACGCATAGGACTACACCTAGCGCCCATAGGACACCTACCCTTACTGATGCTAGTCCTCATGGGAAGAAGAGGAAGCAACGTCCCAGAGAAACAATTTCACCAAGAAAACCACTAAAAGTCACCATCAGACAAAAGAAACAAAGCACACCTTTAATTCCACCTCCAAGTGATGATCGAGAGCGGGATGAAGTGGCTGAAGCAACCATTCTCAGTCTCACATTACACAAAACTGCTTTAGCTGCTGAAGCTCAAGAAAATATTGCTAAAGTACAAGAGAAACTGGATGAGGAGGATATTGAAAAGATGGTTGAAGGTGATGAAGATGAAGAATCATATGAAAGTGAGTTTTCTGATTCCATGATTAATGATGATGTTGATGATTCTGGTACTAGGATAGAGCCCGGGAGTCATAAGGAACATCCAGAAAACGTTAATGACGATGATAAAGAAATTGAGAAGGAAATGAAAGATGATGAGATTAAAACGGAAGAGAAAAATGATGATGTTGAGAAGACGGATGAGGTTGTTAAAGAGAAAGATAATGACGAGGGTGCGTCGGGTAGTGTGAAGTTTAGGAATGAGAAGAAGCAGACACCAATTCCCACACCAACTAGATCCTCTAGGATAGATTTATCTTCTGATAAAACAATTTTTGAGGAATTGACAACCATTGTATCACCAACAACTGCTACCACATCTAAAGATTCGTCCATACCTAAACGCAAGAAAAGGTTTTTTTTCATACAAGATGAAGGTCTCAAGAAGGCCATTGCAGCACAACCAAAAATGTATGATGGTGAAATGCTTCATAGTGCTAAATTAAAAATTGATTCACCTGATTCAAAGGAAACTTTAGAGGACGTGGAAGAAAGTCGACTGAAAATGAGAAACAAAATGGTTTAAATTAACTATGGAAAATTAAATGCGCTTTATGAAACATTTGTTCCTCAACAAGAATTTTCTGTTGAACAAACATATTTTTCAAATCCTTTACTTCTAATAATGGTTCTGAGTCAAAAGAAGTCACATCGGATTTACCAATTCCAAAAATGCCAAAAGAGAGTAAATTATTAAAAATGTTTGACACACTAGGTGTAGCAATTAACGGTTTACAAACACGGATTGATAAAACTCTTTTAGAAGACAGACAACGAAGATGGATGTCTGACAGTCAAAATTCTTTAAGAGAGTTTTATAAAATTGATGTAATTCTGATGTCGGCCTATTTGTCAAAGAATTTGAAAGAACTTAAAAAAGAACTCATTGAAGAAGTACAGAAAATGTTAAATATTTTTTAAATCAATGGAACAGAAAGTTAACAGAAGATCTCCAAAAGAAAATATTCTTCAAAATGAGATCGATCGACTTTTGGAAGTATCCTTGACAAGTGAAATTCGAGATTGTGTGTTGCTTTCTGTTGAAAAACAGAATATTGAGTTGTTAAAAGATAAACTTGAGAAAAGTTCAAGTGACTCCAAAGATATCCAAGCCAAATTTACTCAAGAGAATCAAAATTCTTGAAGATGATTTTAAGCGATCACAAGCTTAAAGTATTAATTTTGAACTCAAAATACAACATCAAAAAGAGAAAATGACTTGTGACGTCTCTTGGAAGTCAAAATTGTCAACAATAAATGAAGAGAACGTGTTGCTAAAAACTCAAGTGGATTCTGTTGTTAAAGAAAGAGAAAGTATCAAACTTGAATATCAAAAGCTTTTCAATTTAATAAAAGAAACACGGACTCAACATCAAAAAGAGCTTGATGAGTTGATTAAACATGTTAATCAAAAGACATATGCTTATGCTGATGTGCGTGCTTAAAATCAAGATCTTTTGATAACAATATCTGAACTCAAGAATAAGCTTTAAACTGTTGACAAGGGAAAGAATGTGAACACTAAGTTTGACAAATCTGAGATCTCAGGAACGCTTGTTTGTGTAACACCATTGCCTAAAAACATAGCAATAAAGGTTAAGAAAGTGTTAAATACTAAGATCAATATAGATACGTCAAAACTAGTCACTTCACATCTTACACCTAAAAACAAGCAAAGTCGAAAGCACAATGAGAATGTACTTGCACGAGGAATGTATAGGATCACAAAAACAGAGACACACATACCGGATTCTAAAACTAACATAAATGTTTGTCATTCCACAGGTGTAGAAAGTTCTAATAGTGTTAGAAGACCAAAATCTAAGGACACTAAATCAAAGGATAGAGTTTTAAGGAACAATAATGATAAGAGGCTATCTGCACATGTTCGAAAGATGTCAAGTAGTGTTAGTATAGATTCTAATAAGAGTGAAACAATGCATTCGAATGTATGTCAATCAAACGCAAGTGTATTAAGTAACAAGACTGTAAATACTATTAATGACGGTTCAAATATTATTTGTGTTTCTTGTGGAAAAGATATGTTTTTACTTTCTCATGAAAAATGTGTTGCTTGTTATGCTTTGTCTAGGAATTCTAGTGTAAAAAGAGATTTATTCACTACCCCTATAGCAGCGAAATCTAAGAATTTAGGAGCTACTTCTATAGTTACAAAATCTAGATTGAGTGTTGCTAAAACCACAACAGCAACAAATAAGGTCTCTAGTGTGTTACCACTAACTCTTGATTCTAGTCAAAGTAGGAAACTTACTAATTAAATGAAAAACAAAATTGCAACAAGTAGAAAGTGGCAAAAATGGTTTGAAAACCAACAATGTTTTAATTGGACACCCAAGAGCAAAAGTGCTCAATCACTCCCTAGTGAAACAAAGAGTCGTATCCGTGTTCGTTCTACATCTAACACACCAGTTACCACTCAGAAATGGGTAGACAAACTGTCCACTCTTCCATTTGCATTTGTTTTATGTGATGCATGTGATCCATCTCGTCATTTGGATTGTTGATAGTGGATGCTCGAAGCATATGACTGCATTCTTCAACTTCTAAAAAATTTCGTTCAGAAATTCTTAGGAACAGTTCGCTTCGAGAATGATCATTTCACTACAATCACTGGATATGGAGATTATGTTCAAGGCAATCTCATGATATGTCATATATATTACGTTGAAGTCCTTGTTCACAATCTATTTTCGGTAGGACAATTTTGTGATGGAGATTTAGAAGTAGCCTTTCATTCAAACACGTGTTATGTTTGGAATTTAGAGGGTGATGATTTGCTTACCGGTTCTCGTGATTCAAATCTTTACACTATCTTTATTTTCAAGATGGTGGCTTCTTCTCTAATGTGCTTAATGTCTAGAGCCACATCAACAAAATCTTGGTTATGGCACCATAGGCATTTATATTTTGGTACCATTAACCAACTCACACCAAACGATCTAGTTGATAGACTTCTGAAATTTAAATATAACAAAGATCACCTATGTTTATCTTGTGAGCAAGGCAAAAGAAAGAAAGCTTCATTTCCACCAAAATTAGTTCCAAGCACAGAGTCCAAACTTAAACTACTTCATATGGATTTGTGTGGGCCAATGAGAGTCGCAAGTACAATGGCAAGAAATATATTTTGGTGATCGTTGATGATTATTCTTGGTACACCTGGGTATATTTTCTTCGCACAAAAGATGAGGCTCCAGATATGATCATCGATTTCGTTAATCAAGTTCAAAGGAATCTAAAGTCTCAAATTCTGATGATTCGAACTGATAATGGAACTAAATTCAAAAACGATAAATTACGAGGATTTTATGCAAAGTTAGGTATTGTTCATAAAACTTTAATTGCTTGTACGCCTCAACAAAATGGTGTTGTTGAACGACGAAATCGAACACTAGTCGAGGCTGCTCGAACAATGCTTATCTTTTCCAAAACTTCTAAATTTCTTTGGGCCAAAGCTATTGCTATTACTTGTTTTACTCAGAATCTCTCTATTGTGCACACACTGTACAATAAGACTCCTTATGAGCTGATTCAAGGAAGAAAACCTAATATTCAATACTTTCATGTGTTTAGATCCCTTTGTTATCCAATAAATGAT
>BQNB010012605.1:44363-68585 GCA_026074375.1 Tanacetum coccineum
TATGTGTATGTTGTAAGAGTGTCAAATGGTAAGATATGAGTGTGTATTTATAGGCAAAGAACTAGTTAACTTTCCTAGTCCCTTAAACAAACCAAAACCGATCCTAAGGTGCATGGTTTTGTGGTTTCTAGTTGGTTTCCCATTGTTTTGGCTAAACCACTAAGTACCATCTTTAATTACTTGCATGATGTACAAGATTTAGCAAGATTATAAAAATCTTAGGGATTTAGGTATATACATGCAGTTCGCCGGAACCAAAAGGACAAAAGGGTGGTCAAATGGTCTTTGCCCATTGTGTAATAGCTTAGTGGGAACAATTAGGACAAGCATTTATGAGAATTTAGTTGTACATGTACTTGTAGGGATCATTAGGAGATATTGAGGATTTCTTAGGAGTGTGTGTGTGTAACCAGCCCCTAGTAGCATTTGACACAACAATTGATTAAATTTTGTGTTAAGGTTATAAAAGTGGGTATTGGTTTGAGTCTTGGTAAGTCTAGGTATTTCCGGGGTGTGTCCAAACGTATTTTATTGCGATACGTAACCCTTTTGCATGACCTATAAAAATAAAATACGCAAAGTACATAATTATCTTCTTAATAATTATATATCACTTGGTTGATGCATACCTCAATTTATTTGATGACCGTTTACATTCATTGGTTATTTTTTTGTCTACGCGATTTAGCTTAAAAGTAAATATTAAAAGTAAACGCGTATCGGACTAAAATAAATAGTGATCATTAATAGAGTCGTAAAATGACATGAAAAAGAGAAATGTTACATCTGAGAGATAAGCTATGTTCCTAGTCATGTGCCTTGAGCATCCACTGTCAACAAATCAGGTATCATCTTGTTGTGGCTTGCCCTGTACATAAAAATAAGGAAATTAGATTCCTTTGGGGACCCAAGCCATCACTGACTTGGATCTGCCTCGTGCATCAATGTAATTATGTTTCTTCAAAGTGATTGATGCACTATTAGGTGTGGTAGGTCTCCAAACCCAACATGCTGAGGCCTTTATAGCATTTGCCTGATTAACCCTAACATCATTAACAACTGCAGAATTTGGCCTAGCAGTTTTAACTGTTTTTGGCCTAGCAGTATTAACTGCTTGTGGCCTAGCAGTATTAACTGCTTGTGCCTTGTCAGTATTCACTTTATGTGTAAACCTTTTGTTAGATAATGCTATTTTAGATTGAAAGGGTCTTATTATAGTTGATTGTGCTGTTTTTGGAAAACATGACATTGGTTTAGCACTAAAAACTATAGATTTGGACTGAGCTGTATTAACTGTCCTAGCAGTATTAAAAGATTTTAGGCTAGTTTTCATTAAAACTGCTCTTGGAACCATGTTCCTTTAAGCATTAGGGTGAGTCCTTTTGGTAGTATAGTTGTAGTTCACCCTGTTATAATTACTCCCATATACCATCCTTTCCCTTTGATGGTATTTTCACTGAGTTTATACATGATTAAAACTCCCACAAATAAAGCAAGCTTTGTTATACATCACAAAATCACTTCCTAGTTGATTGGACTTCTGCCCATTCCAATTCCTTTGATTCCTCCTAGGAGTTTGTGATCTATACATCTCAGCATACCTAACTGACTTTTTAACTGGTTTTTTATGATTTTTAGGTTTAACTGACTCTACCTTTTTATCAATAGGAAAAACAGTTTTTTTATCAACATTAAGCGAAGACTCAACAAAGCTACTTGTATCTTTTGATACTTGTTCTTTTACTAAAGAGTTATCAGAATTTTCCTTAGAATCATCTGATTTCTTATTACAAACAACATTTGACTCTTTCTTACTATTCTCAATGCCATACCCTTTGAATTCATGCTCTTTGAATTCATCAAGACCAGAATAAGACAAATCAATCTTGTTAGGTCTATTATAGATTAAAGGATGAGGTGGAGGAACATCACTATACCCCAAACCCTTTTTACTTTTGTTAGTTATCTGACTTTCTAACAACTTGTCTCGGTCTTTTGAGGCTTTATCAAATTTCTCAATTTTAAATTCAATGTCCTCTTTTTCTTGCTTAACTTTTTCTAACTCACTTTTAAGCACATTTATTCCATAGTCTTTACAAGCTATTTCTCTTTTAAGAACTGCAACTTATTCACTAAAAAGAACCTCATTCTTTCTATATGTGAAAAGTTGTTCTTCTACTGTTGCTAAACCTCTTTTATAAGTAGCTGCTGTAAATTCAGTTTGATTAAGCTTAACAATCAAATCATCACACTATTTCTTAAGAGTTTCATAGTTTTTCAGACAAGTTTTAGAGCAAGTTTTATCAGTGTATACCTCTGAGTCTGAAAACGCCATTAGAGCCATGTTTGTCTGAACTTGTTCTTCTGCCATGCCATTCCAATCAAAACCTACACCATCTATAGCCAACATTGCCTTTGAAGATGTGTCTTTATTGTTTCCTTGCTTCCTAGTGTTGTCTTGATTTCTGAACTGTCCTTCCTTGCTTTTTGGTGCTCTGCACTCCCTGGCAAAGTGTCCCATCTTATGACAGTTGAAACACTCTACCTTGGATTTATCATACCCAGTAGTATCATTAGCATTAATGAAAATTTTCTTGCCTGTCCTCTGATAGTACCTCTTTTCCCTCATACTTAGCAGAGAGAGCTGCCACTTCAAATCCATTGCTTCTAGATCATCTTCATGAATTTGCTCTAAGTCTTGATGTAGAAGATTAGAACCATTGGGATTTTCAACCATGAAAGCATACACGGCATTATCACTGAAGCTAGGAGTACTAACTTGAGGACTAGTAGTGTTAACATTAGGGCTAGCGGTACTAACTTGTAGACTAGCAGTGTTAGCATCATTAGTACTGCTAGTGCTTGGAGCAGTCATAAAGGCCAAGTTTTGAGCACCACTACTTGCACCAACAGATTTCTTTACCTTTTGTTCAACAATTTTGAAGTTGTTGTACAAATCATCAATGCTCATAGTTTCAATTTCAGGCTTATTCATCCATACAACTACATGAGTGTTCCACTCAGGGGGCAAGCTGCTTAAAAATTTTGAATTTAAGTCTTCTTGAGCTATGACCACACCCAAAATTGCAAGCCTACTCACAATCTTTTGAAGTCTATTAAAGATAGAGTCAAGAGACTCTGCACTTGATGCATTGAAATTTTCATACTGTTGCTTTAAAAGTGTCTTTTGTGTTTTCTTAGTAGCTGCATTATCTCCAAATCGTGTTTCAATGGCAGCAAACATTGTTTTAGCATCAGGGTACTGACTGAATGTGAGTTGATGTTCATTGGGAAGAGCCATGAGTAATAAGCTTTTGGCCTTCACATCATTCTTCTTATTTGTCTTTTCTTTAGCAGTTACAGGTATCGACATCTTTGTAACTGAAGTACCATTCTCCTGTGCTGTTTGTGATACATACACCCATGAATTACCATTCTCTATAACCTCCCATAGAGCATAGTCTTGGATCTGGAAGTACTGCTTAATCCTTATCACCCACATCTCATACTCACCCAATTTGAGTATGGGTAGCTTAGCAATAGTATTACTATTTGTAAATTCAAACTCCATGTCTTCTAGATCAAAGTTTCTCAAAGAAAAGCTCTGATACCACTTGTTGATCCCAATCCTTGATCGATTCCTTAGGTTGTCTAAGGTTAAATTATCTTAGATAAATCCAAAATAACTTGTTGTAGAAACTTTGTATGTATACTAAAGTGTATGCGGAATTTACACCTTAATACCTAGAAGTATTATGAATAAAACAGTAATCGTGAATAAACAAAGATATAACCAAACACTCCAATATTATTAGATCAATAATACGAGTACTCTTCACTAGTACTAGGGTTTACAACCTTGAAGCTTTTCTAAATCGACTTGACAACTATGAAAACTCGTATACTTGTATCTCAACTAATGCCCTAGAGCCTCCTTTTATAGACTAAGGAGTCCTAGTCGGCTTACAATACATTCCTTAGATATCATAATCTTTTCTAAACATAAACGTAATCTCTTAAACAAATACATTATACATATCTTGTACAAAAATATCTCAATACTTATCTTCACAAGTATTCTTGTTCTCCAAACAATCTTTATCTCTTTAAACCGTCTTTATCCTCTTGATAGTAGTAAGTCTTCTAGCAGTTGTAATTCAGCAGCATAAACTTTTTCACCAGCAGTACTAATAAACATAAGCAGTAGTAACATTAGTACTAGCAGTACTAATATATACTCACAGTAGTAACATGTACTAGCAGTCTTAACATTACTACTAGCAGAACTAACTACTTAGATTATATTTCAGTCTTCAACTCTGAGTAGTGTTAACTTCAACTAACAGCAGTAACTTTATGCTATAAGTACTAAATTATACTAACAGTAGTAACTAGCAGTGGTAACTTTATACTACCGGTACTAACTACTTAGCATAATTTCCATTATGTACCTGAGCAGTAGTAACTCTAAGAATCCTTGAAGTCTTTTAAGTCCCAACAATCCTCCCCTAAACTTGATGTTCATCTTCTGAATCTTCAAGTTTCTTTGTTAAAAGTCTTCATCACTATCAGGAAGATGCATTCAAACCTTTTATTGACCGTTTTGCTGCTTTACCATAAGCTTGAGTAGTTGGTAGCACATCTCATTCCAATAATCAGTTTGAAGTTTCTTGTTAAGCATATTTGTGATTGTTATTGGTGTGAGGGGATATCTCTTTTCAACTAACATAAAGATGTGGACATTTTCAAACCTTACAAAGTGCACTCCACATGAATCATACAACTTCCAAATAGTCACTTTGTATCCTTGTAGATTTCTCCATACATCACTCTTTATGTCTGGTTCAAACATGACTTTTAAATCACCCCACAACACTCTTTCATGTTCATCTTCAGGCCTTGTATCACCATGCTTTGTTTTGACCAACTTCCAAAGAGTCTGCAAATCTTCTCTGTCAATATCCTGAAGCATCCTAATCATTGAAGAATATCTCTTGGAACTTCCATCTGCTCTTATCAATTGATAATGTGCCATTATTCCTTCTTTAAGAAGCTTGTATTCAACAATCACTGGTGGTTTGGTAGCAAGTGGTATAGCATCAATTGCTATATCATCATCTTTTACTATCACCAAATGCTTTTTCAGCTCAGCTTCATCATCTACTTCAACTTCTTCATGCTCATCAGTCTCTTTATCATCTTCCATTCTTTGTCTCTTTGAAGATTCTTGTTGTTGCTCTTTCCCTGCTCTTTTCTTACCAAGTATCTTCTTTCTGCTGCCTTTAGCTTTCTCCTCACGAACCTTCTACCTTCTTTTCATTTCTTTCTGTGTGGCTTTGAGACACATATGGCCACAAAGTATATACTCTCTTCATCTCTTTGATCAAACAAAACTTTTTCAATTGCATCATAGCTCTTTCCCTTTAGTTATTTTTTTTTGTATCCACCCATGTGCTTAAGATAGGTAGACATTTGACTTCTCTTTTGTGCCTTGGTAGGAGGTCTGTTACACTTTTCTTGTGCTCTTAGTGCAGCAAAATGTTTTCTTCTTTTCTCCATCAGTTCCATAAATAATTTTCCTTTTTCTTCATCTGTCAACTCTTCTCTTTCTCTTGTTTAGAGTCTCTCAGCCAGAAATACAATCAACCTCTATCAAAGCTTGTGTATTTTTCCCATGATTCAAATCAAAGCTATGTTGCTTCTTCTTTCTTGTTTCTTGCAAGACCTTTCTGTCTTCTAAATGTTTAGCCTCCAACCCCCTGAGCTTGAAGATTCCTTGCCAAAAATTCATCAAGAGCAACTTGATCCTTTTTTTTCTTGCTTAACTTTTCACCTCACTTTTTAAGCACATTAATTTTAATTACCTTTTTAAGCTACTCTCATTCTAAGAACAGCTACTTCTTCACTAAAAAGAACCTTCAATCCTTTCAATATTTATAAGTTTTCTTCTAGAGTTGTTAACCTCATTTATAAGAAGTTGCTTGTATATTCAGTTTGATTAAGCATAACAATCAAATCTTTAATACTAAGAAGTTTCATATGTTTGTCATACAATTTTTAATATTGAATACCTCGAGAGTCCTGAAAACGCCATAGAGCCATGTTTTGTCTTAAACTTGTTCTTCCTGACTGTGTCACTCCAGTCTAAACCCTATACCACTATAGCCAACATTGCCTTTGAATGATGTGTCTTCATTGATATCCTAGCTATCCTGGTGTTGTCTTGATTTTTGAACTGACCCTCCTTGCTCCTTGGTGCTCTACACTCCCTGACAAAGTGTCCCATCTTATGACAGTTGAAACACTCTACCTTGGATTTATCATACCCAGCAATATCATTAGCATTGATTAAAATCTTCTTGTTTGTCCTCTGATAGTACCTCTTTGCCCTCATACTTAGCAGAGAGAGCTGCCACTTCAAATCCATTACTTCCAAATCATCTTTACGAATTTTCTCTAAGTCCTGATGTAGGAGATCAGAACCATTAGGATTCTCAACCATGAAAGCATACACAACATTATCACTTAAGCTAACAGTACTAACTTGAGGACTAGCAGTGTTAACATTAGGGCAATCAGACTGACCCTAGAGACTACATTGTTTACATCATTAGTACTGCTTATGCTTGGAGCAGTCATAAAGGCCAAGTTTTGAGCACCACTACTTGCACCAACATATTTCTTTACCTTTTGTTCAATAATTTTGAAGTTGTTTTACAAATCATCAATGCTCATTGTTTAAACTTGAGGCTTATTCATCCAAACAAAAACATGAGTGTTCCACTCAGGGGGCAAGTTGCTTAAAAATTTTGAATTTAATTCTTCTTGAGCGATGACCACTCCCAAAATTACAAGCCTACTGACAATCTTCTGAAGCCTGTTAAAGATAGAGTCAAGAGACTCTGTGCTTGATGCACTAAAATTTTCATACTGTTGCTTCAAAAGTGTCTTTTGTGTTTTCTTGGCAGCTTCATTACCTCTAAATCGTGTTTCAATGGCAGTAAGTTGATGTTCATTGGGAAGAGCCATGAGTAGCAAGCTTCTAGCCTTTACATCATTCTTCTTATTGGTCTTTTTTTCAGCGGTTATAGGCACATACATCTTTGAAACTAAAGTACCATTCTCTTGTGTTGTTTGTGGTATTGACACCCATGAATTACCATTCTGTATGACATCCCATAAAGCATAGTCTTGTATCTAAAAGTACTGCTTAATTCTTATTACCCACATCTCATACTCACCTAGTTTGAGTATGGGAAGCTTTGCAGTAGTACCACTCTATGCAGATTCAAACTCCATGTCTTCTAGATCAAAGTTTCATAGCAAAAGCTCTGATACCACTTGTTGATCCTAATCCTTGATCAATTCCTTAGGTTGTCTAAGGTTAAATTACCTTGGATAAATCCAAAATAACTTGTTGTAGAAACTTTGTTTGTATACTAAAGTGTATGCAGAATCTACACCTAAATACCTAGAACTATTATAAACAAAACAGTAATTTTGGATAACAAAGATATAACCAAACGCTCTAATATTATTAGATCAATAATACGAGTACTCTTCACTAGTACTAGGGTTTACAACCTTGAAGAATATTAACTAAATCGACTTTACACTTGTAATGTAAAACGTTATATTCAAAAATGATAATCCTCAACTATGCCTTTAGAACCTACTTTAAAGACAAAGGATCCTAGTCCGGCTTACAATACATTCCTAAGTATATCATTAATCGTTTATCTCAACAAAAACGCAATACATACAAAAATACATATGTCTATCTTATATAAAATTATCATCAATCCTTATTCTTCATAAGTATTCTTGTTCCTTTAAACAATCATTATCCGTTTAAACCGTCTTATCCATTTGGAAAGTATTAAGTCTTCTAGCATTGTAAACCAGCGGCATAAACTTTGGTATCCATCAGTACTAATAAACATAAGCAGTAGTAACATTAGTACTAGCAGTACTAATATATACTCACAGTAGTAACTTGTACTAGCAGTCTTAACATTACTACTAGCAGCACTAACTACTTAGCTTATATTTCAGTCTTCAACTCTGAGCAGTCTTAACTTCAACTAACAGTAGTAACTTTCTACTAACAGTACTAAATTATACTAACAGTAGTAACTAGCAGTGGTAACTTTATACTACCAGTACTAACTACTTAGCATAATTTCCATTATGTACCTGAGCAGTAGTAACTCTAAGAATCCTTGAAGTCTTTTAAGTCCCAACAATCCTCCCCTAAACTTGATGTTCATCTTCTGAATCTTCAAGTTTCTTTATTAAAAGTCTTCATCATACTCAGGAGGATACATTCAAACCTTTTATTGACCACTTTGTTGTTTTACCATAAGCTTGAGTAGTTGATAGCACATCTCATTCCAATGATCAGTTTGAAGTTTCTTGTTTAGCATATTGGTGATTGTTATTAGTGTGAGGGGATATCTCTTTTCAACTAACATGAAGATGTTCACACTTCCAAACCTTACAAAGTGCACCCCATATGAATCATACAATTTCCAAACAGTCACTATATAACCTTGTAGCTTTCTCCATATTTCACTTCTAATATCTGGTTCAAACATGACTTTTAAATCACCCCACAACACTCTTTCATATTCATCTTCAGGCCTTATATCACCATGCTTTGTTTTGACTAACTTCCAAAGGATTTGCAAATCTTCTCTGTCAATATCTTGAAGCATCCTAATCATTGAAGAATATCTCTATTGTTGTAAAACGAACCAGCAGCTTCATATCAAGAATAATGTACCATTATTCCTTCTTTAAGCAGCTTGTATTCAACAATCACTGGTGGTTTGGTAGCAAGTGGTATAGCATCAATTGCTATTTCATCATCTTTTACAATCACCAAATGCTTTTTCAATTCATCTGTATCATCTGCTTCAACTTCTTCATGCTCATCAGTTTCTTTGTCATCCTCCATTTTTTGTCTCTTTGGAGATTCTTGTTGTTGCTCTTTTCCTGCTCTTTTCTTACCAAGCATCTTCTTTCTGCTGCTTTTAGCTTTCTCCTCACTACCTTCTACCTTCTTTTCATTGCTTTCTTGTGCCTCTGAACTCATAGCCACAAAGGTATTTACCCTCTTCATCTCTTTGTCAAACAGCTTTTGAATTTCATCATAGCTCTTTCCCTTTAGCTGTTTGTGTTTGTATCCACCCATGTGCTTAAGATAGGTAGACATTTGACTTCTCTTTTGTGCCTTGGTAGGAGGTCTGTTTCTCTTTTCTTGTGCTCTTAGTGCAGCAAAATGTTTTCTTCTTTTCTCCATGAGTTCCATAAACAATTTTCCTTTTTCTTCATCTGTCAACTCCTCTCTTTCTCTTGTTTGGAGTCTCTCAGCCAGTAATCTATCAGCCTCCATCATAGCTTGTGTATTTTCCCATGATTCAATCAAAGCTATGTTGGCTTCTTCTTCTTGTTTCCTTGCAAGCCTTTCTTCTTCTATAATTTCAGCATCCAACTGAGCTTGAATATTTCTTGCCAAATCTTCATCAAGAGAAACTTGATCTTTTCTTTTTCTTGCTTAACTTTTTCAAACTCACTTTTAAGCACATTAATTTCATAGTCTTTGCAAGCTACTTCTCTTTTAAGAAATGCAACTTCTTTACTAAAAAGAACCTCATTCTTTTTATAAGTGATAAGTTGTTCTTCTAGAGTTGCTAAAACTATTTTATAAGTAGTTGTTGTAAATTCAGTTTGATTAAGCTCAACAATCAAATCATCACACTGTTTCTTAAGAGTTTTATAGTTTTTTAGACAAGTTTTAGAGCAAGTTTTATCATTGTAGACCTCAGAGTCTGAAAATGCCATTAGAGCTATGTTTGTCTGAACTTGTTCTTCTGCCATGTCACTCCAATCAAAACCTACACCATCTATAGCCAACATTGCCTTTGAAGTTGTGTCTTCATTGTTTCCTTGCTTCCTGGTGTTGTCTTGATTTCTGAACTGACCCTCCTTGCTCCTTGGTGCTCTACACTCCCTGGCAAAGTGTCCCATCTTAAGACAGTTAAAACACTCTACCTTGGATTTATCATACCCAGCAATATCATTAGCATTGATGAAAATCTTCTTGCATGTCCTCTAATAGTACCTCTTTGCCCTCATACTTAGCAGAGAGAGCTGCCACTTCAAATCCATTGCTTCCAAATCATCTTTATGAATTTGCTCTAAGTCCTGATATAGGAGATCAAAACCATTGGGATTCTCAACCATGAAAGCATACATAGCATTGTCACTTAACATAGCAGTACTAACCACTTTAGGACAATGCAGAGTTAGAACAATTAGGGCTAGCAGTATTTGATTAATACTAGCAGTAACATCATTAGTACTGCTTGTGCTTGGAGCAGTCATAAAGGCCAAGTTTTGAGCACCACTACTTGCACCAACAGATTTCTTTACCTTTTGTTCAACAATTTTGAAGTTGTTGTACAAATCATCAATGCTCATTGTTTCAAATTCAGGCTTATTCATCCAAACAACAACATGAGTGTTCCACTCAAAGGGCAAGCTGCTAAAAAATTTGAATTTAAGTCTTCTTGAGCGATGACCACTCCCAAAATTACAAGCCTACTGACAATCTTCTGAAGCATGTTGAAGATAGAGTCAAAGAAGACTCTTTGCTTGAATCACTAAAAATATTCATACAATTGCTTCAAAAGTGTCTTTTGTGTTTTTCTTGGTAAGCTCATTACTCCAAATCGTGTTTCAGATGGACAGCAAACATTGTTTAAGCATCAGGTACTGTTGAATGTAATTGATGTTCATTAGGAAAGCCATGATTAGCAAGCTTCATCCTTCCATCATTCTCTTTATTGGTCTTTTTTTCCAGCAAGTTACAAGCACAAGGACATCTTTGTACCGAAGTACCATTCTCTTGTTTTGTTGTGGTACGACAACTAATATGTGCTTATACACATATTTTATACCCAAAAAAACGATCTTAAATGTCAAAAAACAGACAAAACTGCCAAATATATTTTTGTTTTGCATTGTGATGTGTGCAAGAAACGAATAATCATAAAGTGTACGAAAAACAAAGCCAAAACGGACAAAAACAAGCACGGAAACAAAAAGAGCTGAAAAGTCAAAAGCCGGGGTCAAAAAGTCAACCCCGACAAAGTCAAAGTCAACCAAAAGAAGAAAATACAAACTTAAAGGACGAAAATTGTCATATCCCAAAGTTATGGAAAGGGGATAAAACTACAAGGGTTAAATTTGCAATTCAAGGAAAGTATACAACTTGAGGGGGCTTTCCTGCCAAACCCTTAAAGTTGCAATACACAAGGACCACCCATGTAATTACCCTATACAAGTTGAGGGGGCATTTCTGCCAAACCCTCATACTTGTACCACACAAGGACGAATTTTGCAATACTCCTATATAACTTGAGGGGCCAATTATGTGAAAACCAAAACCCTAACCCTAAAACAGTTACAACTTTTACCCTTTACCCCCAAATCCCTTTTCACCCGTCATCCAACCCACAGAACCAACCACCACCCCCGAACCGTCCCCCACTTAACCCAGCCTATAAACAAAATTTTCCCGCCATTACCACAAATCCCAAAACTTTATCAAGGGTTCTTCTTCTTTCACTATTTTACCCTGAACCCCAACATCACTAATGGATAAACCATCACCCCCACCTCCACTACTTTCCCCCATCACATGAAACCATTGCCACCTTGGCAATCCGTGGGCACCACAACACATCAAGGGCCAGGATCAAAGGTTTGGGTACCAAGGCAAAAAGGGAGGGCCAGGATTGAAGCTTTGAAGCCTCTCAGCAAACTAGCACAACAAGCACAAGGATTCAGCTATAAAAAAAGAAGACAGAAAAAAGAGACGGGAGTTTTTTTTTTAGTGTAATTTTTTGTTTAGCTTTAATTATCATGTAATTTACATTTGAAGCTTTTATGCAAATTTTCACTTTCAAGTTACCTTTTAAACGTTTGTATCACGTATTCAGTTGTAAGTTGTTTGCCAAGTTAAATAAAAGTTTGAAAGTTTTTAAGAAATTTTTGTTAAAAGTGTTACTGTGCTATTGTTTAAAAACGTATTGTAATAAGCTCATTAGGGTTTAAGCCAATCTTGGAAAGGCTTGGTTGTAATTGGCAACAAAAGAAGGTCTTTTGAGCTCTTATTCACTCAGTTTCAGCCAAGAACAAAGGCCCAGAGTTAACTCAATGCATCTATTTTTATAACTTGGATATAGCTTAAGGTGAGTCTTAACTGAAACTGCCACTTTTAGTCATGTTAGCATATTAGATTAAACTTAGCAATAAAATGCTTATTTCCCTTAGTATTTGCTTGATTGTGCTAAATATCTTTAGTCCTTAATCTGTTGTAGCCTATCTTTGCTTATCTTAAGATGTTGTAGTTTAAAATTTCAAATTCAGATATAAAGGGGTGTTTGGGATAGGCCCAAAATGGGTCAAAACAAGGAAGGTGTGGGTTGCTGTCACTTGGTTGACTTTAGCTTGAGTTTTCAGCTTATTAAAGTCTGTTTTTAAAAGGTTTTTAAGTTTAAAAAATGTTTTTCAAAGTTTCCTAAATCATTCTTTTAAACTATGGGTTTTAAAAAAAGATACAATGGCTTATTTGGTTAAGCCATTGTAAACTTGAGTTGTGGCCTAAAAAAGAGTGTCATTGTGTGTTTAAACCAGTTGTAAAAAGTGCTTGGAGTCATTTGATGTTTTGAGTCAAAACTGCCAAGTGTTACTTGTCATTTTTCAAAGTAAAAAGCCATTTTTCCATCTCCAAATTCAGCATGTTTTCTTTGTTTTTAGAAGCTTAGATTTTGAGCATAAGCTCATCTTAAGCCCTTTTTAATCTATCTTAGCTTAACTTTTAATTTTGAGCTTATTTGACAGCTTATTACAAGCTGTCAAATTAAGCTCTTGTTTTCAGCATTAGTTGCCCTGGTGCTAGACACCATATTTCAAGCATCCTTTTCTAGCTCACTTGTGAACCTTAGCCCTAGCTTTTGGCTTATCTTAAGAGCCAATAAGCTCTTAGATAAGCCTCCTTATTTTCAGACTTTAAGAAGCATGCTAGGTAGCTTATTTTTAAGCTTAAAATAGGACTTTGGCTGTTTTTGCTTAGCTTAGTTTAGTGATTGCTTATTTTCTTTCTAGCTTATTAGGAGCTTATTAGTTGTTGAATTCAGGCTCTTATTTGCTTATTAGGAGTGTTAGTGACCTTAGATAGCTTATTCCCTTTTTCCTTGGCTTATTAAGGTTTTTAAGCCCATATCCATACCCAACAGTACTAACTCTTTAGTTAGTACTGCTGTGGGTATTAAGCCATTTTTGGCTTATTAAGCTTATTCCATGTGCTTATTTGTGTTCATAGTAGCTTATTAAGATAGTGTGATAAGTTGTTTTTCTCATTTTCCCTTTTTCTTGCTTATTTAGTGTTAACAGTTAAACCACTTTTTGCTTTTAAGCTTTGTTAAGTTTCTGTCGACTTAAGCCCTTTTTTCTAGCTTATTTAGTTATAGATTTTAGTTACTAGGTGCTTATTTAGGTTAGGTTAGAAGCTTCTTTTAGCTTCTTCGTTTAAGTTTTAGCTTAAGTGTCCAAAAAGTCCAAAAGACTTAGCCATTTTTAAGCCTTAAGCTTATTTAAGCTTCTGTCACTTTAAAAGCTCTTTTTCAGCTTATTTATAAGCTTTCTAAAAAAGTTGTAGTTTTGAAAAATGTTAAGCTCAACGAGCTTAACAAGTTTGGTTTAGACAGTTTTTGAAAAAAAAAGAGGAGACAAGGGGTGACCCGGGTGAGCAAGACTCGAACCCGGGTCTCTACCCTCGATACACCTCTCTTTTATAACACCTCTTACCGCTGTGCCCTTGGGTCTTTTATGTAAGACCCTTGGGCACTTTGATACTTAAGGTGTTTTTGGCATTTTAAGCTATAAGCTCGTTTGAGCTTATTTCGGGCTTATTTATAAGCCAAATTTTTGGTTTCTTATTTTTCGTAGGTTAATTATAGTGTCTAGTATTTTAGGTAAAATTTTCAGAATTTTTAAAAGTTGTTTAGTATTTTTTATAATTTAATTTCGTTATAAGTTTTAAAAATTCATAAAAAATATAAAAATTATCAAACAAATAGCTTTCTTTTTTAGGAAAAATTTTCTTAGTCCATATATTTCGTAGGAAAAATACAAAAACTTTCGTAGGTCATTTTTGTAACTTTTGATTTTAAAGAACGGGGCTCGGGTACGTTTTTTGTCTTGACTCGTTTTGGGTCAAACGACCTCCTTTTTTCATTCTAGTCTTGTTCATTCTCGTTTAAGTCTCCTAAGTATTTAAGGAGTAAAAACTTCTGTTGTAGGGTAATTTTGAAGATTTTTAGGTTTTTAAACCTTTTGTTTACGGATTCGTGCTCTCGTTTTTCAGCTATAAATTGTACATAAATTTTTAGGTTTTCTTAAACTATTTTGTTGTTATTGCTTAATTAACTTTCACACTCTCAATCATTTTTTCTCATTCAACTCCAATCTTCCGACTATATCGATTCTCAGTCCCAGCCTCGTTGGGGATAAACTACCCTGGAACATTCAAGTACTAACTTCTTCGGTTTTATTGACTTTGTTTCAAACTATTCTACTATATGTATTTTATATTTATTATATATTATATATATTTATGGTTAGTTTTAGAACGTCAATAATTGGCCCGTGCCGGGAGCTGTGAAAACGATTTTCGGTACGTCTGACAATTTTTGTTTGAATCTGTGAATATTTTCTTTTATAAAAAAACAACATAAAAAAATACAAAAATATTTTTCATTTTCTTTTATTAGTATAATTATCATATAAAAGCAAAAGAAAAACCAAAAATATAAAAACATTGTCCATAAAAAGAAATAAAATTCACCAATTGGTAAAAATACCAAAATATAATATTCTCAATTGAGGTATTATCATAATAAATTCTGGTGAACTTGTTGGTTCCTAACTCGAACAAAAGATTTAAAAACTTGCATTTTGTGTCACTTGCGAGGTACGGCCTACACCTATGAAAGTAAACAAACTATAAGAGGGTATAATGAGGGTTGTTTCCCAGACGAACAGACAACCCGAAAGGAGATAAATAAGCTTCGCGCTATCCCTCTCCTCCCGCTCCTTTGTGAGTTTTTTCTTTCAAAGACTACGTAAAGCTTTCCAGATTAACAATTGTTTAAGTTGTCTTATCTCATTTTGTCCATTTGTAAAATATGTTGTTTAAAACATTCGAAAAACCAAAAATAATCTTCTTTTTTCTTCGTATCATTTAATTCTTTTCTTATCCCTCTTTATGTTTAATTCTTATGACGTCATTCGATTATCGTTTGGATCCGATTTACGCGATTAAAGAATGCTCGTCTTGTGGAAGTTTGTACACTTCAAACTGTGGTTGTTCGAAAGGGAGTCTTGAAGACAAGATTCTTGTTCCAATACCCGACTCGTCTCAACGACCCTGTATAATTGAAAAAATATGCTCGATGTGAAGACCGCGATTCCATGGTCTTTCAATTGTCAAGGATTGCTTTAAATACGACAGACATTCTAGGGAAGTCATTTCAAGACTTCCAAGACACATCCGAGTCAACCGACGACATACCAACGTTGTTAATGCTCCTCGAGAGCCATTCGATGTCAAATCACAACCCGGTGAAAATTCCTCACCAAGTCCCCAACAAATCTAGCCATTTTTGTCACGATGCGGGTGATTCGTTAGATAGAATCTTTTGTCCATACAATGCACTGTAAGTCTTGTGGGATAAGGTGCCTCATTACGGTTATAATTGTCCACCGAAAGTTCCGATTAACACGAAATCCAGACCATGCACACTCAAACCATTAGAGAACCCTACCAAACGTAGCAAAGTTTGAGTCAACCAACAATGTCTTCTTGTACATGCCTAAGAATGTACGTTGTAATGAATACGATGGAGTTAGTTTTTATTGTAAAGTTGGAATTGAAACCACTCAATGATTCAACTACCGTATTCTTCTAACGATTCACCAAGTGTTTGCAAAGCATCCATCCACGAACCCAATACGTGCCATACTCTGTGAGTATAAGTGGAACTATGACTCATTACATGTTACTATTGATCCACCGTCAAGTCCCGTCTGTCTACAATCATGACCCTGTTTCATCAAAACTTTGATTATTTTTCCTCACAAACTATTCACTAAGTTTTTCACAACAATAACCTTGTTGTGAAAATTGCGGGTGGACCTCATGAAACTAATCATGTCAACCAATGAATGAAGATTATTATCATACAAAATTCATGCTAAGATTAATAATTCTTTTGTTTTGTGACCAATTTCAACCCCCGTAATATACCGTCAATCATCCAATCTTCAATTCCCAAAATAAGCTTCTTAATTCCCAAAATGAGTATCTCAATTGTCAAAATGGGCTTCTCAATTCTAGTAATAAGCTTATGGAACAAATGACAACCTTATGTGATTTGATTGGTCAAGCTATACAAAAGAAGGAAGAAGAAAAGCGAATTGCAGAAGAGCAAGCGTCTAAAGATCAATATTGGAAGATTCCCATTTGCTATGATGATGACGAAGACGATACCATTACAATCACACCCGTTTTACCAATCGAGGAACCCGATAACTCTCTAAGTATGGGGGACGAGCATCTTGACACTATTCCAGCAACGGAATCGGACGAAGTAATAAAGTCTAGTGTTGAGGACCTTGTCCCAATCCCAAGTGAGTCCGAGGGTATTCCCGACAAAATTTATGATGTGCCATTCTTTATGACATCCTATAGAGCATAGTCTTGTATCTGAAAGTACTGCTTAATTCTTATTACTCACATCTCATACTCACCTAGTTTGAGTATGGGAAGCTTTGCAGTAGTACCACTCTGTGCAGATTAAAACTCCATGTCTTCTAGATCAAAGTTTCAAAGCAAAAGATCTGATACCACTTATTGATCCTAATCCTTGATCGATTCCTTAGGTTATCTAAGGTTAAATTACCTTGGATAAATCTAAAATAACTTGTTGTAGAAACTTTGTTTGTATACTAAAGTGTATGCGGAATATACACCTTAATACCTAGAAGTATTATGAACAAAACACTAATCTTGAATAACAATGATATAACCAAACGCTCTAATATTATTAGATCAATAATACGAGTACTCTTCACTAGTACTAGGGTTTACAACCTTGAAGTTTTTCTAAATCGACTTTACAACTTGTATGTAAAACTTATATGCAAAACTGATATCTCAACTAATGCCTTAGAACCTCCTTTTATAGACTAAGGAGTCCTAGTCGGCTTACAATACATTCCTAAGATATCATAATCTTTTCTAAACATAAACGCAATCTCTTACATAAATACATTATGTATATCTTATACAAAAATATCTCAATACTTATCTTCACAAGTATTCTTGTTCTTCAAACAATCTTTATCCCTTTAAACAATCTTTATCCTCTTTGTAGTAGTAAGTCTTCTAGTAGTTGTAATCCAGCAGCATAAACTTTTTGTACTAGCAGTACTAATAAACATAAGCAGTAGTAACATTAGTACTAGTAGTACTAATATATACTTTCAATAGTAACTTTGAACCAAGCATCTTAACAGATACAACTGAGCATCAGCTAATACTTTATAATATTTAGTCTATCAACACTATCATTCTAAACTTCAACTAACAGTATAACTTTTTCTACTAACAATACTAAATTATACTAACAGTAGTAACTAGCAGTGGTAACTTTATACTACCAGTACTAACTACTTAGCATAATTTCCATTATGTACCTGAGCAGTAGTAACTCTAAGAATCCTTGAAGTCTTTTAAGTCCCAACATGGATCCTCGGACCGAAGTCCGTGGAATGAGCATCCGTTTTGGACCAACTGGATGGTGTCAGATTGAAGAGGTACCA
This sequence comes from Tanacetum coccineum, assembly GCA_026074375.1. Classification (NCBI taxonomy): domain Eukaryota; kingdom Viridiplantae; phylum Streptophyta; class Magnoliopsida; order Asterales; family Asteraceae; genus Tanacetum; species Tanacetum coccineum. The sequence continues at coordinate 62,319 of BQNB010012605.1, forward strand.
CGTTGTTCCCTGCAGGGAGCTTGATGGTATTCCTATAACCCTCGTGGCTAGGTTTGGAAGTGGTCTCCTATAGTACGGATAGGATTCTTGTCTCCTATGGTGGTTGATGAGAATGGGTTACAAAACAAATAACACGAAGAAAAGATAGACTATAAGAAAGCTACTATGCGAAAATTAAATCTTACTTGAAAGGATTCAGGAAAGTAGAACTAAGCTAAACTATGATCCATACCTAACTATTCCTCAGGCGGTGGCGCAAAAAACTTGATGCAGTCGTCGTTAGACTTCAACAAGAAGTTTTACAACTCCCTAGGCAGAGCACCTAATCGTTGTAGTAGTAGTATAGGTAAGACTCGAAGGGTTGTTATCGTTCACTCGAGGAATAGGTTGGGAAGGCTTGATCACGGTTTAACAGAATTCTAAGAGTTGAGGGAAGATTATTTTTGTATTTTTATGTTTTATGGAAAGCAAGTAAGATCATATATTTAAGAATAGGTTTAGTTTTAGCTATTAAACTAAATATAATCTAAACTAGTGGTGATAACAGTAAGATAAAAGACTATGTTTATTCAATCATGTATTACTCCCTAGATTACTTCTCCTAGTGTTGTTGCCTTGTCACACTTGTGATGATCTGTGTAATTATTTCCTAAGTCATGAACGAATTACACGAACCCGCCATCTACTTAGCATTCCGTTAGAGCAACGCACAAGCAAGGTAGTATGAAGACTATTACAAGGCCCCTAAGGGTACACTAAGTACATGTGAAATATATAAAGAGTGGATCAACCATATTAGGAGTGGGCAAGTAATTATAAGACTGTTAACCGATTATCTCCATTTTCTACACAATCATGTTTTCCTAGACATATCAACAACGATGAGAAAAAATCAGTTTTCTAAGATTCAAACATGCACATCCATCCAAGAAGCAACACCCGCACGAAGATCTACATTCTAGGATATCATACACTATAAAAAAACACAAAAGGAAGGCTTAGCCTCGCATTATAAAAAAGCAATAACATAGCTGAATATCAAATAACACATAAACATATTAAATGATTAAATAAACCTACTTATTAAAACATTAGTTTGTGATTAATAACAATAGGGTTTTATAGTGCCCTAAAATCATCCCTAACAGCTGCTAAACGAACTAGGGTTCGTACCCTCTTTTTATTCTAAAGTTACACCCTCAAAACCCTAAATTCGGGTTTGTATATATAGGAAAAATGCTTTGATAGCATTGCATTTTAATCGTGAAGCCGTCATGAAAGAGAATATTCTAGATAATGGGATGGGTCGTGTGCTCTGACACCGTCGTAGAATCTTATGACGCCATCTTGATCATCGTTGTGACCCCGTCTCTAGCCACTATAGAGAAATACCTTTAGCAATGTGGTGTAAGGTCCGTGAGTCTTGTCGTTACTTCTCTAAAGATGAGCCCAAGTCACGTTTATTTCCTCCAAATGCTTCCAATGTAAAATACCTAAAAAGGTATGATTAAGTACCTATTTTGGGCATAAACACACGATTTAGGGGGTCAAACGACCCCGAAAAAGTGTATAAAATGACACCTCATCGCATTACGATCGCGATCCTTAGTAGATCATCGTAGTGTGTTCATTTGTTCTCGACGATAACCGTATGATTCCGCGAGAAAGTGTTGTCCCAGGAGTAAGAATACCTCTTGTTGGATCCCACTTCAATAGATCGAATTCCTTAAGCTTGTTTAAGGTTTAGTTATATTAGATAAATCTAACACAACTATAGTAGAAACTTTGTTAAGTGTATTAAAGATTATGCGGAATCTAATATTTAATATTAGAAGAATTCTTAATGAAACAGTAACACAAGACAATATAATTCAACAATAAAAGCTCCATTATTATTATTACAAATAATATGAATACTCTTCTAGTATTAGGGTTACAAAACCTTAAAGCTATGAACTATACGACTTTATATATTTTTCTAGATTTGGATTATATCAAACTCTATGCCCTAGGACCTCCTTTTATACACCAAGGTGTCCTAGTCGATTTACAATATATTCCAAAAACTTAGAATATTCTCTATGATCTATTCCATAAATAATCAATACTTATCACGTAAGTAATATTGATCTCCAATTAATCTTTATCCTTTATTCTGTCTTTATCCATTCTCTTCTTACAGTAGAAACTCTTTTAGCAGTTGTAACTTTTGTACTAGCAGCATTAACTTTTAACTACCAGTATGTAGTACTATATACAAGCCAACATCATTAAACTTAGTACTAAGCAAAGTACAACTTAGAATATTTTCATTTAATCTTCAACAATCAGTACTAAACTTTATACAAGCAGCACTTAACACTTAGCATATTTTTCATTAAAGTTAATGAACAACACTAACTTTAGCTTAGCAGCAGTAACACAAACCTGAGCAGCAGTAACTCTAAGATCATCAATAAGTCTTTTAATCCCAACAATCCTCCCCTAAACTTGATATTTATCTCCAAAATCATCAAGTTTCTCCATTAAAGCATCATAATCACCAGGAGGAGCCTTCCCAAACACTTCATTAAGTCTTTTAGCTTTTTGTGAGAAGATTAAGAGCTGATATACCATTACCACGAAATGATCACATTGAAGCTTCTTGTTTAACATATCAGTAATTGTAGCAGGTGTAAGGGGATATCTCTTTTCTATCAGCATATGAATGTACACATGTTGCATCCTCAATGAATGAACTCCACAGGAATCATATATTTTCTAATCCAACACTCTGTAATCATATTGATTCCTCCAGACTCTGTCTTCAACACGTGGAATAAACATTGTCTTCAAATATCCATATAAAATCAAATCTAAGTCTTCCACTGGCCTTGTTGATCCATATTTAGATTTTACCAATTTTGTACAGTATCCAAATCTGCCTGTCAAAACTTTAAGCATTGACTAAAGACCAGTACATCTCTTGAACATCCATCAGCTTTATTTATTTTAATAGTAGCTATTCTTTCTTCATTAGGATCTCTTAGTTCAACAATAGTATGGAGCTTAGTAGCAAAGTAATAAGCATCAATTGCTACTTCCTCTTCATTAGGAATAATTTCTATTAGACTTTGAAGCTCTGGTGTCTCTTTATCTTCATCCACCTTCTGCTTCTTAATACTTTCTTGTTCCAGCTCTTCTCCTACTCTCTTTGAACTGCTCTCATGTGCTATCTCTACTTCTGCCTTTTTGGAACTCTCTTCCACAAACTCTGTTTCTACCTTCTTGGAACTCTTTTCCACCAGCTCGGTTCTGTAGTCAACAAAGGTATTCACCCTTTTCATTGCTTTGTCAAATAATTCTTAAATATTGGCAAAGGACTTATTCTTCAAACTTTTGGGCTTCCATCCTTCTATGTTTGTCAGATAAGTACACATGATACTCCTTTGTTGAGCTCTTGTTGGTGGTCTGTTCCTCTTCTCTTTTGCTCTTTTAGCTACAAAGTGTTTTCTTCTTTGCTCTAAGAATTGTACAAATAATCTTGCCTTTTCTTCATTAGTCAATTCTTCTTGCTCTTGAGCTTACAGTCTTTGAGCCAACTAATAATTAGCATCAATTTTAGCCTAAACATCATTCCAAGCTATGTTGACTTCTTCAAATTGTTAAGCTTTTTCTCTGGCAAGCCTTTCTTCTTCTTCTTCAGCTTGTAGCTTGAAGGCAAGTTCTTCATCAAGCCTAAGTAGTTCTTTCTTAGACATTTTCTTCACAGGTTCTGGTTCAACCATTTTGCCTTTACCCTTGTCCTGAACCTTGACCTGTGATGGTTGTTGTGAAGAAACGGTTGGTGTAGGTGCTTGCTAATGTTTATAAATAAAAAGCCCTTTTGCTCTGGGTCTTGTGCTAACAACTGTAATTGTTGTAGCAGCAGTTGTTTTTGTAAGTGTTGGTGTTGTTGTACCCTGCTCTGGTTCTTGTATCACAACCTTATCAGTCTTGGGTTTTGCACTCTTCAACTATGTCAGTGCTTAAGCTAAAGTCATTTCAACATCAGTTATTGCAGTTGTTGTAGTTGTAGTTGTAGCAGCACTAACTGGAATTGTAACAACAGTAACTTCTTCAACCACACTTCTTGTTTCCTCAGCAGTGTTAACAACATCTACACTTTCAACAATCACCTCATCACCATCTAAGTCATTAACACCAAACATATCTTCATCAGTCTGAACATTGACCAAGTAAATGTCTTTATTAGCATCAATATCAGCTATCCTCCCCTGTTTGGATGCATCCTCTTCACCCAAACCTTCATCTTCAGAGGATTCTACCCTTCTTGATGAACCAACTCTGTATAATCTTTTAAGTCCATGAGTTCTTGACTTATTCCTCCTCTCTAGCTTCTTGACTCTCCTTTTCAAACTTGTAATCTCAGTAGCTTGAGTGGTCTTTGTAGTCTCTAAATCAAGAACCCTTTGTTGTAAATTTATACATAGTTCCATCAATTCATTAAATTTCAGACTATCCTCACCACTTTGAAGTGTGTTACCTCTTGCGAGCAGTGGATTATTAGAATGTTTAGATACATTCTTAAACCTAGTTTGAGAAATAGTATCCCCTATGGTTTCTTGGCACCTGGGACCACTACCTGGACTAGTTCAAGGGGAACTTAGTTCATTAAGTGTTTCCTTGGATTGGGTCTTATGAATGTTACCCCTATACTGCTCTGCATCAAAGCTAGTAGCAATAGTGGCAGCCCTCACCAAACTGTGATCCATCTCCTCATTGACAGCCTCATTTTCTACATTGGTTATAGGACCATTAGGCTAAGGTACCTCAGTATCCTTTCTCTTTGACCTCCTAGGGTTTTTAGCCTTTTGGGGTTGAGATGTTGATGGTTGAATAATGGTGGGTGTGTGATGGGGATCAGTGGGTATTGCTGAACCTTCACCTATTTCTGCTTGATCTTGTACCATAATTGTTTGGAATAATGGTGTTTCCTTTCCAGAAAAACCTTTCCTTACCCTTCTCATATTCCCAAATATCTTCTTAGTATGAGAGGGTGCAATATAAATTCTCTTATGAGTAGGCATCCCTTCAGGTTGTTGATTCACAAACACTTGTACAAACCTTGGATACATCAAGAATTTACCAGCATTATCTTAAGTCTTTCCATAAACTTTTTAATATATACTTTGAAAAGCTTAACTACTTAGTTTGTAGCTAAACAATAATTGGTAGAACCCCTAGTCTACTAAACATTCCAAGCGTTAGTCTAAAACTTTAGGCATTGCAAAATATATGAATAAAGGCATTTCTATTATGGGGGAAAAGAATTTCTTATAGAAAGTAAGCTTCTGTGAAATTTTCTCATACCCCATTAATGTAAGTTGATCAAAGATGGTAAGCATTGGGTAAAAATCACACTTCATCAGCATCTTCTAGTTGAAGATCTCTTCTTACAATTGTCTCAGTAATGATGATCTTCTTTCCATCCACTAAGGCTTGTAACTGTACTTCCCCATTGACAGTTTTTGCCTTAACAGTAGCCCAAAATTGTTTAATGCACAAAGTATATATTAGTGAATACTTTATAGTGTGTGCATTAAGAAAATCCACAATCTGCTCAAACCCTTTACTTTTAGCGGGTTTAGCCAAAAATGTGACCATGTTATGAGTATTTGCAAACTTTAGATTCGCCATTTATGTTGGGTTTTGATGATGGATGATAAAATTGAGTTAGGGTTTATGATTAAAGAGTATATGAAAGAGTGAAATCGATTAAATGATTGATGGAAACCATTAATCAGAGTATTTATGAAAATACCCTCAACAACATTAACCATCACCAGCAGTAGTAAGGTATGCCTGGCAGCATTAACTTTCAACAACAGTAGTAAGTTATGTCTAACAGCAGTAACTTTGAGTCACCAGCATTAACTCCAATTATATTCCAAACTTAAGATCCATTAAAAATAAAGGTCCTCTCTTTCTATTTTTAACTCACTATCTCTTAATTCTTTTACTCACTTGTACACTCTGTCTGTTTTTATATCACACAACTCTCTTTCTATTTTTATGCTCACTTAATTCTCTCAATTCTTTTTCTCACCAAATCACTTTGTCTGTTTTTATAGCACACAACTCTCTTTCTGTTTTTATTCTCACCAACTCTCTCAATTCTTTTTCTCACCAAATCACTCCTTAATCATGTAAATCCATTTGTGGATTGCCCTGCACATTAGATAAGAAAATCAGTTTCTTTTAGGGACCCAAGCCATCACTGACTTG